>UXSR01000050.1:0-108345 GCA_900604375.1 Mesocestoides corti
AGGTAGTGCTAAGATCAAGTCAGTCCACTACAAGTATACGTGACAGCCGGGCATTGCTCGTTTCCACGTCTCAAGTCGTTGGTCATCACTTAGATTAAAATCCGTTAATATGATTGGACCGAACTGCTGCTGCTGCTGCTGGGTATAGTAGCAGTGGCGTTAACAATTGAGATCATGGAGCATACCTGTTCCACTATGGATTCTCTGCTAATGGCCCATAACGCGAGCGCTTTAATTGTAGTCGACTTTCAGCGTTTCCTTCGGTTGACCAGATAGCAGTCACGTGTCGTTCCCAAAATTATTAAATTTTCCAAAAGGAAATTGTTACGTTTCACCCTGCGTGTAGGTTCAAATCCCCGAGCCCAAATAAACGAAATCCCTTGTTTGGCACATCAAAGGCTTACCACGGCTTGGACTAATGCAAAGGACTCTACTGTCTCGGCCAAAGGCTGTGTCACAAGTTGGAGTCAAAGCAAAAGTCGAATGCACGTTCAGACGTGCCCACTTATTCACGCCTGGGTAATTTGAGATCGATGGTTTAAGTAATTAACACAGAGTGATGAGTTGGTAGTTTTAACAATAATGTGACTTGATTGTAGAGTTATAATTGTGTGAACAGGGTTCGGTGAATAGCGGTCTAAAATACCAGTGTTATCTTGCGAAATGTTAGTTTCTCCATCACAAATTCTCCAATGGAAAGGAACTTTAGTCTTTTGCCTCGAATTTACAACATGATTTACCAACAATATTAGATGCACAAACGTAGCGGACGTGATTATACCCACCTTTTTACAGTCTGAAGATTATATCCCATAATAGAATGTTCCGAATGAAATTTAAGTCATGCGAAATTGCCGCCAACTCTATTCACAACTATGTGAACTAGGAAACAATCGTTCCATTAGAGTCCATCTTGACAATGAGCAATACATGTAGGCTTGCCCGAACGTTGTTATTGTCCAAGAATGCCACGCATCTATCATTGTTAATGCATGACAAATTCTTGAATTCATACAGGCAAATTACGATTCGATTAAATTAGCTGTAAATTTGAACACTGGAGTGGTTGCTTTCGAGAAATTGATTTGACGGCAGTAGTTTCTTATTTTACCAATACAAGGTTTTCGGAAAAAAGACTGGGATCTCAACCAATCGTGTTTATGAGGCCATGCGACTTACGTTGATTGGCTTGAGGAGTCTTCATATCCGCTAAGTGTTAAGACTTATTTCTGTGAATTATCTGGATTCCCCTGCAAAGTTGTCATGACGAAGTCCTCCGTTTGCAATCTCACGTAAGCTTGAGAAAATGCACGCCAGTGTGCCTTAGCTAGAATGAATTGAGGTTGAGTTAACTCTGATGCCTGTGAAATCATTTATTTTAGTTGTTTCCATCGATGTACCAATTGCTGGACATTCGGTAATTAAGTGGATTGGTGTTTATTAGTTCTGGGTGCAGACACTGTTGTCATAGTTTGTAAAATTTTATGGCAGGCTTTAGAGCGTAAAAACAATGTGTTTGCCCACCCACTAAAAACAAGATGTTAAGAGTCAAATGCCGATTATGAAACAGATTGGAGTCACAGTAAAATTTAACTCAATCTGGCGAATGCATTTAACTTAAACGTTGCTGAGTTAGTTCTTATTGAGGATTAACGAGTAACTTTTTGCTGCTTCCTAAATTCTTCATCAACAAAGAAATCCTGCTGACCAAACAATGTTGTTTAATCTTACTTCAGTGATCCTCAGCCAGTTTTGATCTCAAATTCGTTTAAGGCATTGTGTTTGAAACAGTAAAACAATGGCTTTTGTCCAGGTAAGCCATTCTCTGAGTGCATGTGCCTGGATATTTTTGAAGAGCCTATTGGCCGAATGGTGAAACGATGCTAATTATTTGAAGTTAGCCAGTGCATTAGGAAACAGGATTTCCATTCTGTTCATAAATTTTACTCAAAATGCAGCATACTTTTCTGTAGGAATTCTTCTGCTTGACTACTTCAAGCACCTGATGCGAGGTTAAGGTCACACACGTAGTATGACTCCACTCAACGCTTCAAGTCGTAGGACGATCGTGCGCAAAATGCGTAGTCTACATGTCCTAATTTTTAATTAACCAAAATTATTGCGTTCCCAACATCTTAACAGCAGACATCGTTTCGACACAATTTTATTTTTTTGTACTACGCACGCTTACGGCGAACCAATAAAAATTAACTAAAGTTTGCATTAGTGCATTTTATACGTGCTTAAGCAGCACCTACATCCGGAAAACATACTTTAATCGAAGTAGTTGTGTGTGAATGAACAATAAGCTTGTCCAATACACAGAAAACATAATTGAAAATACTTTTTATTGGTTGGTAGCGGCTAAACAAAGGCGAATGCATCAAGTCAATGCCAAAGAGTCGGCCACAAATCTGCTCAGACTTTCGAGGCAACAGCTGTTTCTGTGACTTACGTAAACGCAGTCATTCCACGCATAATCTTTGGCATGTAGTGCAGAATGCATTTGAAGTAGCTCTCTTAATAACCTATTCTTGCTGCCTCCGGTAATACTGCCGGAAAACGAAGTTTTTTGTATGAAATTACTGAGATATACGGACATTTAAATGAAGACATTGGACTCAAAAATTTGCTCTTGTTCTGGCCTATGATGGATACCGCTGCCCAAACACCTGCTAACAGGCTTTGGAATGGGTCTGGTCCAAAATAATGTGCATTTAGTTCATATAGAGAAGGAAACTTGAGATGTCGAACAATGCTTCAAACTTTGGTCCTACATGCAAAGAGCTACCGATGAGGTTTGAAGCTGCCAAGATGTTGCCTACTGCCGGGCAATAGATCTCCAGATATATGTGAAAACTGCGGGCAAGCAGGTAAATTTGTTTAACCTAAAACAAACATGAATGGAATGCATTCAATAATTGCTGTAGTGATCATACCATACCTCAGTGCACCCCTCATTTTTAAACATTTTTCTCCATTCCATTCTGAATTGGCCCTGAAAAATAAATTGAAAACAAAAAAAACGTGGCTTGTTTTCTAAATTGATTTCATCAATGATAGAGTTCTTTAAATAGCTCCATACACTTAAAGTTAGAAATATCGCTAATAAAGTGGAGGTTACGCTGAATGTCCTGTCATTGCAGGAGTTGATCATATCAGGACTTAAATTGACACGGTTGGCTTTTTTCAAGTTACCTATGCAAGTGTTCTGAAAATTTTAAGGCATGTGTGCGAGAAACTTTTCATCTCGTAGCTCTGTACTGAAGTAAGGGCGAGTGCATAGCATTTCCGCCTGCAAGTTATAACCGTCAATAAAAAATTAATAGCAGTGCGTCAATTTTAACAGCCCCGTTAGTTGGAAAGTATTGTGAGTAAAGGTTAATTTGCCTAAGAAATTCTGCTATTTCTGCTTCATAACTAGAAGATCGAAATTGCATTTTTACTAGATACGTTAATGCATAACTCCCAGCGAAATCGTTATAACTCTTTGTTTGACAAGTCGAAGGGCTCCCGGCAAAAGTCATGACCGGAGTTCGTGCCTGAATCAAAAGTTCGAGCACAAGATGGGGCCAAAAGCGGCAGTCAGGTGAATGCTCAGACGCGCCCTCTTGTAAATTTCCGGGCGATCTGCGATCGATTAATTGATGAGTAGTTTAAGTGGACAACGGCGTGGCGTGACTGTGCAGTTTCAGTTGTGTTAATTCAGTTGTCCAGGAGAATGTCTGCGTTCCCCACATGTACACACCTACATTATGATTGTTTGTTTTTCAATGGTTAATATATAATAGATACGATCACAAAAGTTGACTAAGGCGTCTTAAGTTAAGCTTGATAGAAATCAAAATAAAGATTATTGACTTAGTAGTTTACCAAGGATTTGATATCTGTGAGACCATTACATAGCACATCTGCATAGATTGAGTTTAGATCATTACCCGAGTACTAAAGTGACTCATTCACTTGCACATATTTGCTTCAGCCAACATACTTGTTGTTGGCCAAAAGGATTTTAACCAGAATTACTTTTTAAAGCGCAGTTTATGTTCTAATTTTAAATGTTATCACATAAACTAGATATTTGATAAGTATCAGTTATTCTCTTTGAATAAAAAACTAGCACTAGTTTTATTTGGCATTTCCGTGGGTCACTAGCTTTCTGCTTCCACTTTCTAGCAATACTCAGTGCCAATAAACTACTAATTATTAGATGTTAGGATACATTTCAACCACTTTTGTCCACTACAATTTGTTAACATTGTGGATGTCTATGTTTCTAAGAGACTTTGTGCATTTTTTAAAATAAATTAAAGACCTACGCTCTTTGCCTTTCCTCTAGATGCACGGTCGTCTATGTTCTAAAAATTCCCATTGGCCAGACAAAAATCTCTCATTTGATTGGTGTGTTGACCACTGAAGGAATAGTGATCCCTGATTCGAAAGTGCGGGTGGCAAAGTTTCAACATTAAAGGGCCGCTAGACGTCAAAATGAGGTTGACAAGGTTATTAGTCATTGATGTGACCATTCTAATTTTTGCCTGTCTCTCGGGTCTACTGTCGCTGATTTGTTTCGGAATGACCATTCATTGGGCTGTCTACACTGAGTCAAGGTGTGTAGGATGCATAGCAAAAATAGAGCAAATATGCACATCAGGTGAGATCTGCCATATTTTTTAAACAATCTGTAATTCTTTTATTCGCGAATTTATTCTAACGTTTCATTTCTTGGGAGGTTCTGTTTAAAAGCTATCAGACTGTACAGATGCCCAAATTGAGTGGTGTTAGCTTTCTTTTTATCTGCTTAACCAAGACTGATTGCTCCTTATAAGAACAGAGGTACTATCTGCTTAAGCACGCAAAACATGGTTGCGAATTAAAAATAAGCGTTTTTCGTCATTAGGCATCTGTTCTTTAGAAAACAAATGGCTGCCTAAAGACCATTGTGTACCCATTGCTCTACTGGCTTCCACAAAATACCACGGAATAAATTAACTTAATCCAGAGATTAAAGACGCAAATTGTTAAATATTGTTTCCACTGAACTGCAAAAGGAATTTAGTTTCACAGAGCCAGCTCGAAGCAATCATGAATCTAACCACTGGGCTCTGTTTGCTTCGTCACGGTTTACATGTTACCCATTCAAAAGCACACTGGAGTGTTTGATTGCCATAAAACATCACCCTTCTCTACAAGGACCAGATCCATATTGGTGGTCATGTCAGTGATTGGTTGGCATATTCGTGGTCTACGTATTAGGAGTTTTGTCTCAACATAAATAAAATTCTCTGAAGTTCATGCGAAACGCAATGGCGAAATGTGTGAACTTGTACGTAACCGCACAGTGGTTTTTCTACGATCAACTTATTGTTAGAATAACGCATCCTAAAACAATTAAGCTGCATCTCAATTTTAACCATTTTAAGTTTAGTTGATAGACATTTGACAGGCAAAACCTTTGCAAAATCAAGGTCACTGAGAACTCGTTAAAAGAGAAATTGAACGTTTTGTGATTTTCGAAATGTGAGAAAATTTAACCACTGTAAAACAAATGTGAATAAACCACTGTTCAATTCGTCATCTTAGTACTTACTTCTATAACTGCCATGCTATTTCCAACATTTTTGTAATGAATTAGCATAATACTGGACTACTTATCCTGTAAAGGCAGTCAATCCAGCTTCGACTTTTTTGTATTTATTGCAAAAACGGTTAGCATAACTAGGTCACTGCCCCAATTTATCGCAATGATTCTTTCGCATAGTAATTGTACCTTTATCAACGCATCTATTTATTAAGTACCGTCGAATTGTTTGGCGTAAAAATTACGCTCCTAGTAATCCTTTAACCCGCTGATGTTGTATGTAGCTTAAGCAGGATAGTTCGCTCGATTGTGATGTCGACATTGGCTTAAAAGTACGACAAGGCACGTTTTTGGAGCTTGTAAGTGGAGAAATCCTTTTAACCCTTTTTGTAGAGGCTGATTACCCTGCCATCGAGCATTCTTTGAAGGAATTGTTTTTCTGGCTTTATTTTGTTTGGTTTATTCTTACTAAAAGCCTTCAATACGGGACGAAAGATACCAACATTTTGGTGGAATTAGACAATAATCCGCCTTTAATAACTCATCTAGTAATTATGTATGCAAATGCATTCATAGTATACTGAATCTAGAAAGTGCCTTGGAAAACATAGCTATGTCATGGTTTGACTTCTTAAATTAATTTTAGGCTACATAAACATGAAAAGTGCAAAATACGAGATTAGCAAGTAATCTTGTTTAAAATTTTACTTTTGCCTTCTAATATGCATATTTTGTCACAAATGTTGCGGTTCTGCGAAAAACCTTGACAAATACTACTGAACTTACACCTTACATTCTTGTTTAGGGCTTGTGATTGTACTGTGCAGCGTCGTAATTGGCCAAGATCTGGATACCGTTGGGTATAAACCGATTTGTTTTCCAGAAATTGAGTATAATAACTTAAGAAGCCAATAGTCTACGCATAACAATTTAAAAACTTCTAACAATACATATTTCCTGTTTTAAGTCTAAACATCAGTGATTTTAACCTGCAAAGCGTCTACATTTATATTAACGAACCTTGGTCCCTATTTTCATTGCAGTAAACCACTCTCAGCTTAAATTTGACTTCCTTCGGTGTACCAAAATATCGATGTTGTACCTCTAGTCATGGTTACGCAAAAATACCACCGCCTTTTTAATTCAAAATCGACTGGTTTGCGTCTTTTGGATTCTGAGGTAATTATTTAGGGCTGTAGCCAGTGAGCTTGTGTTAAATAAAGGCGACACATTTCTTAACTCCTTCAATGTCGGAGCGAACACTGAACGATATTTCTACTGGCACATTTATGCCATAATGGGATTATACCAACCAGACAAATCAACGATGAAATACAATGGGGTAGATTTGAAAATTTGATTAAAATGCAGCACAAAACGTCGAACGTTTTTAACAGGCGTGTGTATATTTTGCTAGAGTTATCCTCCTTAACTTTCAGCCCGTTTAAATTAAAAATTTATCGACCCAGTAAAGTCAATTCTAACACAAGTAATACCTCAAATCGATTTACCTTCATGTTGGCATTCGAATTTGCTTAAATTGATGAACTGCACCTGAAAAGGAACATTTTAGCTTACACTGAATCAATGAGTACCGCATTTGGAATTCATCTTTAGTCTCCACTTTTGTGAAATCAAAGGAATTTTAAATTTCCGTACAAATTGCCTTCAAATTTTATGCACATCGTCAGTTAAATACGAATGCCGTTTGGCCTAGAGTAAAGGCACTATCAGTGAAAATCTGTTTTCACTGCAATACCACCCATTACTTCTACGCCTTCAGCAATTACTTTGCTAACCTATCTGATGTTGTCTGTTTTGCGTTCTGCAGTTTACTCCATATTAATTAACTTTCTACATTATCTGGAATCTACCCAGTATGGAAACACTACAGCCTATTTCAACTGTTTCATTGTGTGTTGTCACAACTAAATATGTTCTTATAATAATGCAAAGGAAAAACGAAAGAGCATAATCGTATGGCATAGATGGACAAATGCGTGTCTCCACAACCATTTGCTCTGGCATGTGAAACAAAGACTTTTCACATTCTACACACGTTATTTACGAAACTGGAATAGTTGTCATGTTTCTACATATTAGGGGCTTGGCGTTAACAATGACTAACCAGAAAGGCTAGTAATGTTTGGGAATATGCAACAAATAGCTACTAAATCTTACAAAAGTAGAAATCATGAAAATCCAAACTGCTGGTTGATCTTAGAAGATGAGTAAGGCAGTAAGGACACTAATGGATTCAATTAGGAGTAATTAAAAGTAACGTAGATTTACTTTCATGCTTAAATTATTGGTATTATTGCTGTTAGGATATTCTACAAGAAAATGGCTTACATTAAGGGTGGGTTGTTTATTTTTTCTTTGTTGAATGTGTTGTGTTAACGCAGTCCAATGAAGTCCGTCGTTGATGATCTGTGAATTATTCCAAGGCTGTTTACTCGACTCCACATCACTATCCCATAGATTGACACTTGTTGATTGATTTCGTTCATAATGTGGCTTCACCGAAGCAGCATAAGACTAAATTGCAAGTGTGCAGACAGAGGTGCTATTTTTGAATAGGCCTTTTGTTACTCATTCGGGTTTCATAAGGTGTCATGTGGTGCGTTAAATTAGTAACTTCGAGGGAGGACTTGAGACAATAGCTTAATTTGGTTGGTCGGTTTGGTTTGATTGTATTTCGCGGGACCTTCAAGAGCGGAAAGGCGCAGCGTAGAAGAACAAATTTAAACTCACGCACTGAGATGGTGAATGTGGGTGTGCTTTGTTGCTGTACAAAGGCTAATTAAGAAGGTAGCAGAACTGGATACTTTTGAATTTAAGCGGCCTTACCACACAAGTGCCTACTTTTTTTCCAACAAAACTTAATTTTAAATATAAAAAGCAGTGTCCAAGATTATGAAAAATAAATGAGGTCAGTTTTATGCAGTCAAAGTTGCTTGTGTGTACAACATGTGGAATTACGGTGTATTATTACACAAAAAGGAGTTGTGTAGAGTCAACCGCTTTGATATTAACCTTAGTCCTTACTAGTGCAACTAGCATTTAACGTTAATTAACCCACTCTAAATAACTTCATGGATACTTGCTTGCCAGTCCATTGTTAAATTCTTCTCACCCATTTTGACCTTATCTAAGAATGATTTACACTCAATCACAGCTTGGCAGTTGCTGCATTGACAGTTGAACGGAGTACACGTGATTTGAATTCACTCACTAAAATGCATGGCAATTTAAACAAGGGGGCGTTGTCGTAAAGTTCGCAGACAAGAGTTTCAGTTAAAACTCAGTATGAAATGCCCGTTTCAAATTTTCGGTAATGAACCTAATTTTTGCGATTAATGAACAAATTTACTGAAACAGCTTAACACAAATGTAAAAGGGAAAAATTTTCTCATGTTATTAGGAATTGGGCCATTTTCGGCCTTCCGTGCAGAGATTACGTCAAAACAGTGGTAACTCTTCTTCATGGTGCCTGAAAAAAAATTAAAAAAATTGCGGATTAGGGGAATGAATTTTTGCCTCATCAGTTCATGCCAAAGCCATATTTAATCAGAAAATTAAAAATGTCAGATCAACGGTGCGCTTGTGGACATTAAGTTAAAAATTCTTTAATTATCTGTTTACTAAGGTGATTAAAACGATATTTAGTACTGTCGTAGGGTTGGGGAGAAATATGTAAACACTGACGAAATCCTAAGTCACGGTGAGCCATCTTGGGGAGTGATAGATCCCTAACACTTTGAAATGTGGCTGGGATCATTTTAGAGACGTCTAACCAGCCCCTGGTAAAAGTTCCTGTCCGTGCAATATCAACCTTTTAAGCTAATTAATTAAATCTGTGTGCTTAAGTATCGAAATAACGATATGAATTTGATGGCAATTAGGTGTGGTTAGTCCTTTATTTGCTTGAGTTCGTAAAATTTAATCAAGCAAGGGGATCCTAAAGTTAATTTCGTTCAGATTCCAAGGAAGAGTCAGGATCCTAACACATTTGAGAATTCGTCCGAAATTTGGAGGAGAAATGACCCTAAATCAAATTATTTGCCGTCCTTTAAAGGGCAATATGCCAGGAAATTTTATCTTTTCTTTCTTCATCCAAATAAATTCTTTGGTAGTTGCAAATTTATCCTTCCCCTTTGCAGTAAAAATAGAGCAGGACGCAGAGGGAAATAGAAGCATCTCCCGTAATTATAGGCCTGTGCTTGCTTTATTCAGATTATCTTTCTTAAGAAATCACCCAACAATTACCACTGGTATTTCTTGTGATTTCCTCCCTTGAAACCTCTGATAGGCTTGTAGCGGCTTCGTCAACGCTACCTTACAACCCTGCTAGTTGACAGTCCGCAACACAAAGACTAAAATTCACAATAAAGGGACCATGTCTACTTGCATTACGGCTTTTTCTTAGTTATTTCCTTTCAAAAGTTGTTACAAAACAAGACGGACAGCCAAATATGTTTAATTTTGAATTTTGTAGTACAGGGGACATATTTGGCTTGGGCCACAGCTCATAAATCGACACGTTATCAGCGGGTTCATTGCTTTTTCGCAGGTTCATAAATATTTATTATATGCATCATTTGTGATCTATAAAAATTTGATCGATGCTGTTTGCTGCTGGTTATTAAATTGCCTGACAAACAAAGTAATGGTGGGACTCTCGTAAACACCAGCGTCGCCATGACTACCCGATTAATATTTGGCTGCCCTTTGTGTGTGAACAATTATAAATGAGACAAAGTGCTCCTTGTATAATTTTGTTTATTTACAGATATTTTCCTTAATGCATCATTTTAGGTGGGACTTCGGCGGTGCCAAAGTTTGTAGCGATTGGTTGTGGCTGCAGTTTAACTGCGTTCATAATTGGTGTCCTGCGGTTACGGTTGGAGAAGGTTTCTCGACACAAACACTGTCGAATGGCGTATATTGCCCTTCTTAGCTCTGGATGTAAGCCATTTTGCTTATTATTTAGACATTTTAATTATTCCCACCAAATATTTCGTTATATTAGTGAAAACAAATATACAATAGATTTCAAAGTGAATTTTTACAAGTTAATAATGATGTCCGAAAAAACTAAAAAAGGCCTAAAATGATGAATAACAAGCTCAAGATAATTTGGTGTCACCTGATTTTCAACTGCAAATGCACCTTCCGTTCTCTAGCAAACTGAAATCAGCTTTAAAAGGCATCCTTACGGCGATAAATATCTGCGATATCTAAAATCACTACCAGTACTAAAACATTTTTGCAAGGCTTTGAAAAACAAAACGACATTATTGGTTTTGCCCTAATAGTACAACAGTTAGCCGTGATGAATTTGAAACCAATGCTTTCCTGGGACCGAACATGGAATGCGGAACACTTGATCCCGATTAAACGATCCGTCTGCTCTCGATTTAAATACTGCGACAGGTAGAAAAGAGACTAATGTCGAGACAAGTGACACGACCAACTTCTGTGGCGTGTATCTGAACTTTATCAGGATTTTAAATTTTCTTTTTCGGGCCTCTAACACCTGTGCGTTCTATGTAGTTGTGATCTGTTTACAAGGAAATACATTTGCGTCATTTGTGTTCGCTATTTTTTAAAAGTATTTGTAGCAAGTGTTTGGCGTTATGTTGGATTAAAATAAAATCGCACTTTTTTACCTTGATGCGTACCGTTGATAAGTGCCATCTGATATTTTTAATGGTAAAACACGTTTGACAGTGGAGATTCCCGTAGCTCAAGTTTAAAATCTACAAGTAAAAAGACTAGAACGAATTTTATTTCCATATTTAACGTTAATAACTATGCGAAATGTTTCCATTAGTGGCCTTGAGAACTTAGACACACGATATTGTGGGTTTTTTTCTTGTCTAAGCGGCAAGATTTTGAATGTAAATGTGGACGGTGTTTTTTTGTCATTAGCATAATCAAAATTAATGTTGTTGTTTAATCCTGAGGACGCCTTAGTAGATAGACGGAGGTTAACATAGATGTTCATTTTCTACTAAAGCAAGGCATTGAAGATTTGCAGATGCCTGATTAATGATACACGCTTTTATTTGGCAATCACTTCTACAAAATGCATTTCATGTATTCTACAAAAAAACGCAAACCGTAGGTGCGTAAGTAAGCTGTTTAAGCTAATAGCAGATAGCTGTCTTTATGACTAACTGTGGAGACAACGATGAAGATTTGGGGAAGCCTTCATCCATCACATTATCAAAATGATTGCCTTTGTATGTCCCTGGACCACAATGATTGTCTTCACGTCATCAAACTGAGGCAAAAAAGAACAATTGGTTCAGTTTAAGCTGTTAGACGTGTCAACGTCTTACTTTCCTTCATAAAAAGGCAAACATTAAGCACTTATTTAAAGATGTTTCAATGATTTCCTCGCGAGATTTTGTCTCACCGTTAGATGAAACACTTGACCATCAGTAGATTTGATTTTTTTAAGTAACCAACTACTCTACGCCCTTCTACCTTACAGTCTAGCTGACTATACATATAAAACTTTTATATCGGCTGTTTACGACCCATTTACTGTTGGTCATAAACTTGATGATAGTGGTTGAATAAAAGTAGTAGGTAATGCAATGCTGGTAGATAAAAGCTCTATTTTACGAAAAGTTTTGTGAAATTTTGATTAACTTCTTTTTGCTGTTACAATGGTAAATGCGCACGTTAAAAAATCTCCATATTTTGAGCCATTAATTATCTAAGAATGAAATTTTACACACAGGTTTACAAAACATACCTCATCTACCGATTTTTTGATATTTAAAACAAGTGCGAAATTCAAGCAGGCTTCAAAAATTGCATTCGTTTTAACCCGCATCTATCTTAAAACCAAATGTTGGAAACTCAAGAGCAATCTTAGCAAGGTTAGCAAACCTATTTAAAAGTAATCGGATTTTTTCATTTTCTTGCTATCTTGCAAACTTGTCAGTAAAGCAGTCTGATTTCTGGGCAAAACTGTAATGAATGTTCGTTATTTTCTTAAATAGTATTTAATTGCTTTTAAATTCTTGCCAAGTTTGGCAAACAAAGGACGTTGTTTCTTCTAAGGAAGGTAGCTCTTCTGTGCTTCAAAGTTGATTTTCAGAAAATGAAGTTAATCGCATCGATTTTGCTTCGTGAAAACGAATTGATAAACCAATACAAAAATTTACTTTCACATTTTCGTGGACCGTGTACCACGAGAGTTGTCCTTAAAACACTGTTAACGAGCAACCGGAACTCCGCTGCCATTGTGATCGCACGGTCAGCGGTACATGCTTTGGACATCATGAAGTACTCACGTGGGAGGGGAGAAGCACTTTGGATCCAAATCAAATCATCCAGTAATTGCAAAAATTGTTATTGGGCTCATTTTCCCTTGAAACTGGCCTTTTATGGTAGCAAGATATGTGATTTTTGTTGGTAATTTAGAATGTTTCTAGTCATTCTCACAAGAAGGTCCGGTTAATAAAAAAGTTGTGTAATTCTCTCTCCACAAATGCAACATTTGGATTATATCCGAGTGCAAACTTGTATTCTCTCCCGTGTAGCAATGTCAATGCTAATTGCACTTGTCATCTGGGGTGATATGGCGATCCACATGTCATCAGATGTTATCGAACAACGACGAAAAGGAATTCTGAGAAATTACTTTCGACGCTTAAAAGCAAACATCTACGAAAACCGAACAGCCCTAGCCCATGTGATCGTGGAGCACATTGAAGCCCCACGCGGCCACCTTACTGACACCTCGCTGAAGGAAGCCTTTCAACACCTCTACTACTCATGGCCTTTTGGAGTCGCTATTATGGCCGAGATCCTGCTCTTCATGGCAACTGTGCTCTATCTCACGCGAAAGGACTTCAAAGTGGCGACACAACAGTTTTCCGTTTAATTTTAAATCTCGGCATTCAGAAAATGTATCACAAAATGCTTTGTACTTGCCGGCTTAGGGATATACATTTCATATTTATTTCGTTCTTAACTACAATATATTTTTGACTCATTTGTGGTTACAATAGACAAAATAACAATTTTAGAACAACAAAGAAAGCTTGTTTGCAACACTAAGGGAGAATCTGCTGTCCCATATCAATATAGCAGATCCGTATCCTTTACATTTCCTTTTTGTCAATAAAAAACCAAAATACTGACTCAGAAGCTTTGAAATGGCATTTGTCTAAGTATCAATTTGCAAGGTTCGCTGATTCTTCAATTATTTGAATTTATAGTCAACAAAACTGCTTCATTTTGTATTGAAGCTAAAACATACCTAGCGCTTAATAAAATTTAGTCATTATAAGGTAGGAGGTTTGATTTGCTTGTAAATTTTACGATAAACTATGGACAAGGTCTCAGCCTACGACGATTATGGCCGTCACCACCCCTACGAGTGATGGAAAACATTAAGGTCGCAAGTACAATAATGGCTAAAAACCAAGGTCATTTCAAACGAAAAACGTGTCCGCTTTGATTTAGAAAAAAGGATTTAATGCTGAAATTAGACAATTAAATTCAGTTCTTTTGTTCCACTTTTGTTTAAATCATCGGAGAACGCGCATCTCCCAAAATGGGCTAATGGCATCAATTTAAATTAACTTATTTGAAAAAAAAGGCGGTATCTGTTTATTTTAATTGTTGTCTGACTCTTATTAACCCTATGCTAACAGACAGTCTTCGGACGCTAGTATTCTTTGCTGTTTCACCAATTGTAGCAAAGGCTAGATATTTAAGCACAGTTATGACCCTACTATTTCCGCACCATATTAATAATTGGTGCTCGTTTAAGTGTTAGGCTATCGAGTTTTCATTGAAAAATAATCTGTCACCCTTTTGTTTATAACTAGAATTTAGTTGTAACTTTTATGGTAACAACTTCCAATGTCTTGATTTACGAATATGCACATTATTGACTTCAGATCAGGTAGTTAGGGACGTTTGTTAACTAAAATTTTAACATTGTCAACAAAAAAGGGAAACAAACACAATTTTTGAGCAGTTTACTATATCAGGTAAGCTAGACAATCTTATTTACACTGGAGCATTTACCTTGAGTTGCAAAGGGCTTAGGTTAAAAAAACATATGATAAACTAGGAACGCTTTGCTTATGAAAAATTTGAAAAGTGAATTCAGGTGCACTGAACTAGGTAATAGCAAAATTAAAAACTTAAATTTTGGCAAGTATCAGTTTGTGCGCTTCTTAAGTAGAGCAGCTGCCTTTATTTTTATTGAAATCGATATTGTTTTTGGAAAAAAATTAATTCAACCCCATATTTTTCATGGTATACCCATACTTTATAGTGATTGACGAATTTGATTTTCCACTTTTACGCTTTTCAGATACTTCGGCGTTAACTATTCCGTGTTTTGTGATAGTCCGTTTTTGATGTGGAATCGATTTGAGGGGAAATGCAAAGTTAACACTAGGTTGAAAGTCCAATTTTGGCCTAAATCCGTTAAAATATGATAAATTCTATCATAGAATTAGCGTATTGAAAGCTTAGCCTAGATCTTCAAATTGGCAATCACTTTGTTGTGGATCGCGTTGAATCACACCCGCTAATCACACTCGCTAATCCAGCCGCGCGGATCCTCAACTCCCCCCTCATTTGCACGAATATTTATCTTGGAGCATCCCCACACCTAGGTCTCGATGTTAACACATGTATGACCCACACATCAGAGATATAAATGCACACGCGCAAATGCCGCCCACGACACAATGACACCAACGTGGTTGAGCTCTGAAGTAAACCATTGTGTCCACATCCTCTCCGATCTTATTTTTTTACCGTGGGTAGCAGGGAAGCGCAATCGGGCCTGAATTAATTCATTGATCGCGGCGTAATTCAAGACTACATGCTGGGGCCCACAACAATTTGTTGCCCCACAAAAATTGTTAACCACGACGTGATCAAAGGTTCTCCGAATCTCTCAACGAGTTTACTTTAATTTTGTGTCGTTTCGTGGAAGAAATGGAAGGAAAATCCAATCAGCTGACCGATGTCAAGCTTCCATATTCAACTAACAGCGAACATTGATATTTTAGGTGTATTGTTTCAAACGTCATTTTGTTAGATCAGTTGTACCATTCTACCTAGGCTTGTTATTCCATTAAACACTGTTCACCTACTGATACTTAAATTAGTACCCCGTAAATGCTAACAAATTCTTTGTTTGTGAAAAAAGAGTGGTTTTCCAGTTATGGTGACAGAAACTTCTACGCATATGTTGTTTGTTGTGTTGTTGTTGTTGTTTGTTTATATGTTGTTGTTTGAGTGAATATGTTGTTTGAGTGAATATTAATATGTTGTTTGAGTGAATATACAAAAGGCATTTCTTTGCAAAACCAAGAAAACAGAATAGTGACATTTCAGACATGTTGTATTTGCGTTCAGCATTATTTTGCGTAAAATTCTAAGGATTTTCCATTAACATTGATCTGTGTTTGTTAAATAGGGAGAAATAAGTTAAAATTGGTGCACAAAGTATCTATAGGTGCAGAATAACAGAAAATAGCTGCAAAAGGAACATTTGCACATATCTATAGGTAAATGAGGCGAGGTGTTTCTTTAATATGAGAGATTCAACTGCGACTTCTGCGAAGATTGTCCACTTCACGTTGCCAAAATCGATATAAATGCCAATATCGATCGCTAGAAATTATAAAAGATTGTTTAAGTGAATCAATTATGTTTGAATAAACACTAAAATTAACGTCTTCTTGGGCAAAATATAATTAAGTTAAATAGACGATAAACGTTAGTTTTTGCGCCAATTTCACTGATTTTGTCATGAAATTAAAAGGAAAGTATTAAATTTTAGTCTGTTGGCTTCGTGCATTTGTTTGAAATGTAATCCATTGTCAAAACAACCAAAATTGGCTCTTTTACAGAGGAGGGAATTATTTAAACTGTATGATGAACTTCGTATATTGGTTTAGCTCAGCATATTCAAATTTGCCTAAACAACGCAAGAATCAAATAACTTATTTCAATCAAACATGACCGCCATTTTTTGGACCAACGTACACAGTAACTTGTATTTCCATATATTACTAGCTCAGAAAAGATGATCCATCAAATTTTGTTGTTACAAACTGAATAAACTCGAGCAAAAGCTTTTCGACTTGTTGCTATGCCGCTCAAGTCAACAACTAGAGGGCTTTAGCAACCAATATGCTATTGTGCCACCATTGCCTGGGTAGAGACATTGGATAACAGTCTCAGTGTAGCTGCCATGGCAACAGCATTGAGAGCAACAGACGAATTTATGTTACGCGAAACCCAGATTCCGTTTATTGTTGTTCTTTGGTTAAGAAGGAAGAGTGAACGCTCAGTCACACATTACCTTCGTTCCTGAGCTGCCTTTAGGTCAAAGTCGGGCAAAGACGAGTAGGACTTAGTCCGGCGCATCTAAGAAATTACAAAACACCAAGTTTACTAACAGTTTAAGGGGACGGTTTAATGCCGCCGTGAAAGTTGCAATGCAAGTCATGGAGCATTATCCTAGAAGTGCAGGAAATTACGTTTAGCACCAAACACAGCGTCGATGTTTTTTAACCACCAAAACGGTGTGATTCTTAGGGACTTGTGAACAACAATAAGGATTATAGGTATCCAATTAATTTAGGAGTAATTACTACTAAAAGGAAAGAACTTAAGAACCCACAGTAAAATATCAAATGAATTTTTTTTGGAAATGAGAGAAGGAGAGGTAAGTTTCAGGTTATGTCGTAGACAAAACGGTCAGCCTTCATCTTGACAAAAAATAATATATGAACATTTAAAATGTCACGTTCACAGGCCGCAATAGGGATAAAATTTTGAAAGTTCGAAAATAACCTAATCAAGCTTACGGCGCACACACAGTCCCTGGAGCAACGAAGACCTACAAATAAAAAGTTTTTGAAATCAACGAAGCTGTTTTCGGGAAGTAGCTTACGATTTAAGCCAAGAAAATATTGAAAAATGCTCTGCAAGTTTCTGCTGAGTCGAATCTTATGATTAAACATTTTTTTAAGGAAGCATCTCCATAAAAAGCCAAAACGTCAGAAACCTGTGATGGGATTTTTAATAGTTTATTAATTCCCCTGAAAATTAGCAAAAGAGTGAACCTTTACTTTCGCTTTTTCCTATAACTTAAATTTACAAATGACTAAATTTCTTAATTTAATAGACTTCGGAAACGATACTCTGAATATGGGTATTTGGTATAATGGCTCATTATACGCCAATGTTCAATCAGTTTGAACTTACAAGGCCTCAGATTGTCCAGCTTAGACAAAGGGACGTTAATTGAACTTCTTAGCGGAGAACATAGTCGCCTTGGTGGATATTCCTTAAAACAAGCGAATTTAGTTATAAATCTTAGCCTAGATGTTCAGGTAGTTGATTCTGGTTGTATACGTACCTCATAGCTACAAGAAATATAAATTTTAAAAACCTTTCAAAATTATTATCGCTGGCGAACTTATTGCTGATTATTCAGGGCTGTCATCTCAAAAAATTATCTTTTAAAAAGCAGGCTAAATTTACAGTTATTTTATAAAGCAAGAGTACTTGGAATTTTTTTAGTTTGTGAAAATCCTATACAACGATAGGGACAGTAACCAATGTGTGTGTACAGAAAAGAGGTCAACAAAGGTGGTGCCAACGCCAATATATACTTTTCCGTGGCATAAATATATACTCAAAACCATCTTATTAACAATTAATATGAATAAACATACTAATTGGTTCCAAGCTTCGAACCTGCTTCCATTTTTTAATTTAAAAACTTAAATGGAAAACACACTACATACAAATGATAATCCTATATTTACTTTTGACTGCATGACAAAAATATTCCAAGGTAAGGTAATAATTTACTCAGTACAAATAAACTAGACATCAGCACCATTCATCGCCAAATTGATCATGTAACGTAAAAAGCCAACAATTAAATGGAAATTATCGTTATTACGATATTTCGGTCTCACACAAGTGTTGCCAGGAAACAAAATGTGCTTTATTAAAAATTGTAACAATACGGCTTATAATGGCATGTACAAGCCTACACTATGCCTATATGAAAAAATGGTTCCACTAAGTTTGAATGGCTTTAAAGCCGTTGGGACACTTACACGATTTCCACTCCTACTTCTAGTAGTTCTATTTTTCTTCACATCTCTTTGTATTGAGGAGTTGCCTTTCAAAATGCTATTCAAAGTTGGCTGTGCATAGTGTGGACTGCTGCAAAATTCATTAGATTTTAGAAGCTTTCACCTTAATTTTGAAGCTTCAAATTTGGCAGCCTGCATCACAATAGCAATTTATGAAGTCATAAAATGCTTACCTTGCTAAACGTTGAAGGAGATATTTTGGTGGTTGTTGCAAATTCAACTCGCGGAGACACACCCTACAGTAAGATTTAAAATATGCAGCTTACCGGAAAATCTACTGTACGTATCATTAACAGTTCTCGGTCATTTCCAACTGTGCTGCATAAGGTAGGGCAAGGCATGAAAAATTCCCGCGCATTTCCGTCAAAGTATGCAAAAAGTCTTCCGCCGTTGTAAAAATCTGTAAACTGTCGTAGCTCGATTGTAACGGAAATATCTAAATTTTTTTATCAACTTCAATTTTAATTAAAACCCTCAAGCTTTCGACATAGTTCAAAAGGAGAAAATGTATCAAAAAAGCGCTACATTTGCAATAATATGTATAAAGTTACATTACCTTTTCAAAAGAAAAGCATTCATGAACTTCTAACGGAAAAATTGGTTTGGATAACTTTGTGTAGTTTACACTATCAAAAATATTTATAAATAAATATAAATCCTCTTGATTGTGTACGTAGGTACCAGGTGAATGAACCTTTTAGCAATCAAAACTATAAAAAGTTTACTTTCTTAATCAGCAAAGTTCCTTCAAACGTATAAGTTGGCATGATTTCTCAAACACAATTAACGCACAGGAATAATTCAAAATTGGCAAGGCGTCTGACCTTCGCATCTAAGAACACATTAAAATAAGGTGATTTGCAAAAAGAATTGAAATGAAAGGCAAAAAGTGACAAAAGTACAATAAGTGAATGTGTTATTATTGTGTGGTCTGCAAATTTCTGTAGCCATTTTAACTTACGAAACTATGAACAGACACACAATTTTTATTTGCATTCATAGAGGAGTATAAAAAACATCTTAGAACAGACTAATGTGCTTCACATGAAAGATGTAAATGCTTCATGCCTTTAGAAGGAAAGATATAATTAAATACATACATAAGCTAGTGTCAGCAAGAAATCATAAAACATCGCGCCGTTTACATTTGTCGTCCAAAGATCCATTTCGAGGAAGGTTGGATGTCTAACAGATTACGATGATAAATTGTCATTTTGAAATAGAATATTTAAAGCCTACCTTTTTAATAGAATGTTTAGAATCAAAAAATTCGGATTTTCTAACTTATACTTATAATGTTAAGGATATTGTGTTACGCTGGCCTAATTTCCTGTTCTAAGTCGAGTGCAAGCATATTTCACTTTGATTTTTAAACTAGTAGTTAAGGAAAATAGACTGGAATCATTGATTTCAAAATCTTCTCTAGAATATGGACATGTTAGACACTGGTTAAATAAAAAAAACTTGTTATGATTTATCAAAATGCACTAGTAATCAATAAAGATTTCCGTGCCCTCATCCATTCTCCTTTGTCCAGGGTTATTTTTTTTTCGCAAAGTTTTTTCCAAACTTAACTGACAGTAATAAGGTCAGTCTATAACAAAGAGGCAAATATAGTTTACGCAGTATTTCAAAATGCAGAATTAGTCCTTTAACAATAAAGCAGCTAACATAAAGCAGCGGGAACTGACTGCTAACTCGATGTTGCGTTGATGCTTTCTGCTTGCCAAGGATTTAAATATTAAAATTATTTAGTCATGTACCTCACACAAGTAAGCTTAGAATTGCAAAAACCTTTCACTTATTCTGCTTGTTTACGCCCAAGTTTGTAGCTGTTTGGAAGGCACCAAGCGAAACTTTTTGTTCTCTGGCATGCAATATTTACAATGTCAAAAGATCGACACAGTGAAAGCGATTGCAAGCCAGTGGTGAAAGACGCGCACTGATATGATGTGATGAATGAAAAGTTGAAGTGATAATTTACTTAAATTTATGAGTGGACCTTCAAGCTAGTTATCAAGTACTTTATCGCTAACCGTGATCATCTGATTGCATTTTTAAATTAAAAATATCTGAACAGAACCCGCAAAACCTGAACCTGAAAGACCCGCGGAATGTGTCGTTGAAATATTGTTCAGTGATATTCACATAAGTTTATCAATCGCTTGCCTCTTATCTTCTAGCAGTTAATGGCTAGAAAAGCTTGCCGTTAAACTATTGCATGACTTCATATTTTTAAAGCAAATAATCTTATTTTTGATTTCCTTAAGAAGGGGGCTGGTTTATGTGAAGTAAACTAGCTTTCTTGATACGCTAGTGATTTTTTATGATAAACTGAACTAAAATTTTACGGTTACAAAGTCATGGCATCATTCAACAAAAATTCCGATGAGTTATCGATTCTGAGCCCGTAAGATCCTACAGAGCACTACGTCATGTGAACAACTACAGCGGTTCGTGACTCGTGTATTAAAAAGAACCCTGGCCTTATGTATAATGCTTTACTTCTGAGGGTTCGGCATATCTCCTTTTGTTCATTTAAAAAAGAGTGTAAATCTATCTGAGCATTTGTACACCATAAAGTGAACCGCATAAAAACGCAGTGACAAGATTTAGTCACTAGTCCACGAACCACCATACAATTCCTTAATTTGTAAATTTGCGATCAACACAAGTCTGATTTTCAGGCAAAATTAATTTTTTACACCTAGCTTAAGCGTGAATCACAAAAGCAATGTCAAATTGCCAATTAAATTCCTTAGGTTTAATTGGCAGCTCCATCACCTTTAATTTATTTGAATTAATTCGACTTTGAAGCTGTGAATAATGCTACGGTAACAAACTTCACCTTTAACATATCGTGCACTCAACACACAAGCACAGTTACAACGTCTTTGTATCATCATTTAAAATAGAAGCCGAGTGGAAGTCTAATACGTTTGGTCAGCTTCACAGTTAGCATATTTTTAAAAAAAAATACAATTAATGTAAAGCGATTAGTTAATTTTTTTACCAATACACGAATCGTATAGTTGCAAAGCCAAAGTAGGTTCAAACTTAGGATTTACAAGCCGCATTTTATAAAAATGCATCACGAAAATGGCTCACATTCAACATGCTGTATCTCTTACACTTTAAAATGAGCGCCATGTAAGCAGTGCAAATTTAATTTGCTTTAGGTACAAGGTTCTGAGATTTGTATGCTTTGGCTAGTTACTGGCGATTTTAGTTTGAAGCACGTCCTATGGGTACAGTCATTGGCTTCAGCACAAATGTCACATTTCAAGCACTTTTCAGTGTTATTTTATTTAAAATCCTCAAACCTGCCAAATGGCAATCTGTGCACTCACAATTGCAATCATTTGTAAAACAAATGAATGTAATTCGCCGTGAGTCTTAAATATTGAAAACTTCAGAAGGACGCGAACTAACCAGGCTTAGCACAACTATTCAACTGTTCCCAAAGATTGTCATAATCCAATCTTAAGTGCTTAGCAATTTACTGGTCGATGACATTGTAAAGGGTTCCTTGACTTAATTTTATATCTCCATAATTTTAACGGTCGGTTTACTTTTTTGACTACCATAAGTGGATGCTTAAGTGGCTAGTATTCATCGATTCAGCAGTTCAAGTACAATTTTTTTAGTAAAAAAGCAATTTAAACTAATTGATATTAGATAATGTATGTCCTAATTTTTAATATTTTTGCAAACAGTTTAAAATTTATTAGACTACACGAAATAGATCTTTGCATCAAGCATTTCAGTGTCTTTAATAGCAAGAAAAATGCGGATTTTTGTTTCAATATGCTTATTCAGATTGTCTGGTGTAGCGGTTGTGACAGTGGGACCCACGCACGCCGGTCTGGCCTATTCGTTGTCCCCTATCCCCTCCAGCACTCTCGCCTTCCTCAAGGCACACCCGTGAGTCCGAGGGCAACACCGATCCTCCTCGCGGCCATCGCCTTCCCCACTCTAATTCGCTTTAAGCTCTAACCCTCTAAGTTTGTATGCGGTAGTATGGAATACATCCGGTTCTTCCAGCTATTCTTTTATCGTGTGCCTGGTAGCTAACCATGATGGTGTGGCTATCTAAGAGGGACGGGCTAACAACCATCTCCCTATTTAGGTCCCCGCTCCCTAGGCACGTTACAGATTCAGGGACTTAATACCAACTTCTCTGCCGCCACAATCACCACCACCACCACCATCATCATCATCAAGACTGCACAATTTTAAGAGTTACACAAATCGTAGTTTGTGGTTCATGATTAAGCAGATGCAAAGTGAAGACAACAAATATTTCTCACTCGATATTTCGGTGATGGTGAACCGAACAAAAACAAACCAAAAATGGTTCTGTATTTATATTCACTCCATCTGGCCAAACACTGCGCTAGCATACTACATAGCGTCTAAGTTTTAATCGATAAAACGATCGATAAAATGTACATATTACATTCTACAGAAAATAAATGCAAACTCTGTAAATACTTGGATAAATTTACAAAGTGTAAGTGACTCTTGCTGGAAGCAGTCTAGTGGTAGTCCGCTAATATGTCAAGTACTTCCGGTCCACCAGTCTAGTGGATAGAATATTGAGAAGAACAAAAATCACCGGTTTAGTTCCACCCGGCAATTCCAGCTCCTGAAAAGAGTATGAAAATGATTCCTTTTAGTTAATAGCTACGGCGTGAGGCACAGTAATTCTATAGCAGCTCTATTTCACAGGAATTAAGAAGTAATGATTAAATAAACTGACAGATTGTCTGGAATTCATGGTATTGTTACAGTGAGGTCTATGAACATTTGTAATATGTTGCACAAATGTCGTTACAGGCACAATCAAGGGAATTAAAGCCGACGTGATCTGATTAATTTAACTGCTCATAAGGCAACGCAATACTAGCGCAAACACAAACCCCGGGCAGATTAAAACAGAATTGGCTGGTAAATATGGTGACGAATTAGACAGATGCCATTCACCTTTCTGATGCATCATTAGTCTGAGAAAATGTAGAACTCTTTCAGAAATAAACACCACCAAGAAATAAAGCAAAAAACCGGTTTCTGTTGTAATGGCCTTCTTTGAATTTAATATCAATTATTTAATTTAAATCATCAAAGCAGAGAGTAGGAAGAAGGCATAGCAATTAATTTGAGCCCTATGGTTTCAAGATGGCATAAAAGTGCTCAACGGACTCGCTCCAAAAATCAACAAAATTAAACCTTATTTGTGTCAGTAAAAATCAAAATAAAACAAAATAAATTAACTACAGATTCTTTAAAGTTTGATACGAAAATATTGATCAATGTAGGAATCGTTTCCTCATTTGATAAGACTCTGCTCTGTGATTTAAGTGTAAATTTGTCAAGTTAAAACAGACAGACTATCGGAAGTTACATCAACTGTCGATAAGCATGACCTTTTAAGGTAACAAGGTGTTGGGGATCCACGATTCCCCAAGATTGATTTCTGATGCTACCTATATTTATTGACTAACATTTGTTTTGCTACGCTTTTTATCAAGTCAAGGTCAACCTTGACTTGAATTACTTTCAATTTCACTTCTTCTCTGCACGTGGCTGACGTGATTAAAGCTCTATACACGAGATCTAGTCTTATTCTTGCATTAGCCTGGGAAGGTCGGTTCTAGCTTCAGCTAGGGATCTGGGGTACCGTTATTTGAGTGGTTTCCTCTTTGTTACGGGCAAACGTAACACAAGGCAACACGCAACCCACTTGCAACCCGTCCTGCCCGAAGTTGATCCACAGTCGACACTTGCCGTCGTCGGCTGTTGAACAGACCCGCTCGAAAGGAAAGGCCCAGATCAGTTTGCCGGAGCAGTTCGATGAGCCAGCCCGAAAGAGGGAGATACCAGCGATCCGGTGCAAGACAAGGTCTGTGTCCAGTCCACGCCAGCGACTCTTAATTGCTACCTGGGGCGCTGCAAGCAGGGCTTGCCGAGTGCTAGTTAAAATAACCTGCAACCAATCCTCAAGTTCACTGGACGTTGGAGCAGCAAATGTGTGCGATTCGACGCCATATTTCCTCCCTTAAACCGACAATAGCAGTTATGATTAGTGGTCAGTCAAGTTAAAACCCAACGTTCTAATAGGTGGATGCTCAAATAAGGCAACCGAGTAGATTTTTATAATTAGCATGAAATGAACTGACATTTTCAATGCCTAAACCCACCTCAAATAGTTAAATAGTGGACTTCCGTGTTTACACTTTATAAAAAAATTAAATGCATTATTTTTAACGAGCATATACTTCAGTGTAACACATTGTTAACCATTTAAAAGTGCAGATGACTTAACTTAAAAACTGAATGCATTGATTCAGTCTTTGTATAATTTTTAGAGTGCATTTGCAGACTGCCTGTTCTGTACAAATAATTGGAAAGGTTGGTTCCAAAGACGTCTAAATGCAAATAAGCAAATTTCGCATATGCCACATTTCTAGTTTTGCCAAATTGCTACACATTTGAAGCCAAATATCCCCATATGATGTGACATTGTCGATGGAGTTCAATTTCTCTGACTTGAAAACAACTTGTACAGGATATCATTAAACGGAATAATTTCGTAACTTACCTATGTTACCTATTGTACCAAGTGTCTTTGGTACTAATAAATCTGTGGAATATTATAAGATATGTGAGTTTCACTTAATCCAAACCTGTTCGAATAGTGAAATGTAGTGAGGGGCGCTCTTTACGTGGGGTCCAATCTTGATTGGGATGAAATTTCCCAGACAGACCAGTCATAAAATTGACAACTCGAGTGGTTATCAGCGCAGCTGAGACGAGTGGAGAATGCCAGTCTTCGGGGCTGTAAGGCGCCTGAGAATACATTAGAAGCAGGCGGTCCGTAACAGCTAAAAATACCGGTTGCCATGACGACCCGGAGGAGCAGGGGGACGCAGAGAGGTGAGACGGGTGGTGGTGTTCAGCTAGACAGGAATTACTGTCGTCTACCAACCTGTCCAGTTCGAGGACCCAGCCAATTTTCCTCAGCTTAAGAGAGATGAAATTAATAAAAGTAATCATAAAGAAGCGCTCTAGCCTAACCATAAATTTTATGCTATATGTTTACCAGATCGTTCTGATATCTTAATCTGTCTAGAGCTGTTGAGGACTCATTGTTAAAGCGACGCTCATATTGTGCGGCCCTATGGGCGATTAAAGTAATCAGACGTATTTGACTTTTGTCATGAAGCGATTCTCAATAAAAGTAAGTCGGTCTAAGACAGAGCTTCGCCTATAGTGTCCATAAACTCCTCGTCCAAAACAATTTCACACAAAATACTTATCAGTACACAACTATTTAGTGTATGCAGTGATGTGTAATGCTTCAATCTAGCTTCAAAAAATGGTCTGTTGTCCAAAATCTGTTCCGATATTGTTTGCACAAGTGCATTTAATGTGTGAACTTCAGCCTAAGTGTTTAGTGGTTTTCCGAGGTGAACTACCCCCACAGGAAGGTCACAGCCAGGGAGGCAAAAGTACAACCCAACACATGCCTTTTCCAATAAAAATATTGATGTTTGTGGAAAACGTAATTGGATAATAGCCTCTTGGCTGCAGAATGCGATTCGTACACAAGAATGTGTGTTCACATGTGAAATGTAATTCTTTTTAAATGAAACAAATAAAAAGGCGGTTGACTGCGGCTTTCAGGAGATAGGACACCTGTTATGCACGATACCCTAGAGAAGCAGTTGTAGCAAAATGTGATTACTAATGACACTGTTGAACAACGGTAAAAACTACCAAAGCGCCATGGTAAGACATTTAAATCTCTTGTCCCCATTTAAAACAAACCCTATACAATGATTAACGATGGAGTGATCCCCGGATTGCGTAGAGGGTTAAATTGCAGCTCACAGATGGGACGCATGGAATTGTTACTTCCGACGTTAGTCACCAATCTGACATCGGCCTTCGTAATTAGCAGGCCCTGACAAATAGACCAGAGGAAACTGACTTCGCAACACAGATTGGTCAGCTCATAAAAATCAATTCAGTTGAAACAAAAGCCATGTTATAGTGAATTAATTACATTATATTCCAGGGTCGGTTAAGACTGATTAAATAGAAAAAAAATTCGGTTAAGAAACGCGATTTCCGGAAAAAACGAGTCACTCTATTGTCCCTTCTAGACAACCGACTGCGAAAAATCATTAAGGCACTAGATCGTCTTGGATACATTTAAACCCAACATGCTCGCAGAGGTTGCATTAGTGCAGGGGGCAGACACGATGGTTTTTGGGGAGTCATCGAACTCCTACCTGTCTATGTTGAAGGCCTTGGCGTGTGGTCTAGTCTTGGCTCCTAATACGCTACACAGATTTCCGTGGAGATTAAGACCAAAGGTAGTGGAAACACAACCGTTTGCTAGATGACTAAACCTATTTGTATTGTTGTGAACGTGTTTGTAGTTGTTGACCAATACAGTCTGGATGAACTAGTAGAATTACAAATGACTGAATGGCCATATAAAGAAAACAGGTAGCGTGGGGATTTAAGAACCGACGGTCTAGCATGAGTGACGGGCACGCTATGAAATGGAAGCGGTGGGTCGGTAAATGCACCGACAGGGTTAATGGATGTGCATCAGCACGGTTCACTACACATGTTTTCGTTTCACGGAAACAGGGAAGCATTTACCCAGTTGACTTCAAAGGAGATCTGCAATAAACAGTTGACAAAATGAACCTCTGAATTCTGTAAATCGCCCGGGAGGATTTGAAATGGCCCGAAAGCCAAGCAGAAACACGCATAAATTGGTGGACCTTCCTCGGCACTGCCTGCGGATAGGATATTGTAATTTGACGATTTCAAAACATTGTCCTAAAGCTATCAAAGTGGAATTTTCAGAGCGAAGCCGAGAAATGGTAAATTTAACTACCACAGAGTCTATCAGACAAGTAAGGCGTTGCAAGGGGTAACTGCGCAATTAATTTTCCAATTGAGTTTCTAGAACTGTAGGCAAATATCCTCGAATCAGCGACCTGTACGATACGCTTCGAAATTGAAATTGTCTGTAAATTTCCATTAACGGCCACGGATGTTCAGTGAGGTCGAAACAACCATTAATCACTCTGAACACGCGAGGGTTTCATAAAATGGACGCACTTTACCTTCTAGTGGCACCGAAGACACGCTCGAGGTACCAATCAACACTTGATTATTGTTCGTGTGATTATTTTAGGTTCATTTCAAAGCTTTTTTATGTTTGTTTTAAATTTTGGAATATAAACGAACGATTTCTGAACACCAGGCCATTTCATGAACCCTTATAACACATTAGTATGTTTTTGTATTAGACCTCCAAAAAGTTTCCTTTGAAAGAGGTGCAGTATTAATATGCACACATGACAGCTAATAAGAGCTACCGGTAAGTGGCCATTATAAATCACTTTCAGATCATTTTTGTTGCCATGGAAGCAAAAAGCCGTTTCTTAAATCTGCTGTTTTTGTAGACTTCTAAATTACAGAAAGTAGAACTGGTAAGTACAAATATTTTTTTTGAGTTAATAGTGAATAGGTCATACCAAAACAGTAATTTGCAAGGACATAAACAGTGGGAATGATACATTTCATTTAAAAAAAATTGTTTAAAGTTGGCAAACATATTTGTACTAGTTATTTAAACAAAGCGAATGAAAGAGGCTCAATAGCACCCCAGTAATTTTATTCGTTAGACGCAAGCATAACTAGCCCGTTCTTGTTGCCATTAATGTTTCGCACGCTATATTACACCGGTCAGCTTCGCATTTTTTCATAATCAAGGCATTTCCCAGACCAATCCAGCATTGTCAAGGTCACGTTAGCTCATTATAACGAAAGGTGCATCTATTTCTATTGCTGCGAATAAGTAACCCACAAAGTGGACAACTTAATCTCAAGCCAGAATGAGAGCTTTGCAGTTTGTGAAATAAACGTCCACTCGTATCGTTCAGATTCTAATTACGCTGCAGATAATACGTAGTATTAGCAAAGAACGTGAAAGTTCGGTTAACTGAGGAGAGATATCCTAAAAAATAACAATTTCAACCCAAGTAAAGTAACGCAATGGCTCCTTAAAAATTCCCTACCTTTTATAGTTAAAATTAACAAAAAGACTATCCTGACAAGCAAGGAGTTTGCCTTTTAATGACCTAATAAGAACGCGTTTTGACTTAACTCCCAGACAATTCCCGTGCCCGTCTTCGTCGTCAGACTCGTAAACGTGCTGCGATGTTTTATTTACACTTCGTCGGTAGGCAAATGCGATGTGATTTTCGTTACTGCATGTAACACACCAGAAGGTAAGAGGGACAGCGAATAACAATCAGATTTACAGAAGTTCTAATGAACTAGAGTAGAGAATATTAACACAGGCAGTTAGAGATTTCATTTGTGACTCTCGTGACAGATGAGATTTAAGCGGTCGCCATTGACATAACTTTAACACTAGCAGAAAATTAACCCACTCAGTGAGATGTCTACCAGTTAATACTACAAGTCAACATTACATTATTTATGTTCGAATGTGTACCATTATTCCTTAAAACACATTTACGTTATGAGAACAGTTCACATAAGCTTTATTCCATCATTAAGTGCCTGGACTAGTAAGATGGCCAATTTCACGTGCCCAGGACTTGAGGCCAATGTCGTCCGCATTTTAAATGTGTCCTTAAACGTGAGGCTTCATTAAGCAAAGAAAATCCATGCGCACCCACGAAATTGGTAAATAACTTTCCATGGGGCTCGATTTCTCATACCAAGACCCACCTCACACACATCAAATCACCCTTTCTCTGCTACTAGATAGAGTCTTGTTATAGGGGAGCTTAGCTCCGATTCCTTGTTAAGGCTTTCAATAGACTAGAATAGAGTAGACAACAGAATAGGCCTTGTATCTTTGCCACAAAATTCTATTCATTTTGCACATTTGCTTTTCATTTGCATTGACTATTAAGCCATAATTATTTCCCCTGCGAAATTGCCGCGGCCTCGCATGGGAATGTAGGGAATAAATTGTTTCGCCAGCTAGTATGAATTATTATCTGCTTCATTTGGTCAAGCTGATAAAATTGAACCAACGATACGGCCGTTAAAACACTGCAGAAACTCGACTTAAGAAACAAGTTCGGGAAACCCAAGGACGGTTTGCACATCCTAGATTTGGATCAAAAGTTAGCATCAAGTACGATATTCTGAATTTACACCTAAAAAGAACAGTTAAAGTACTGAAACAAAACACGTTTATTTTTTTACTAATCTGCTCTCTGTTTCCTGGCTCGGTGTGGTTTAAAATCACCAGCCATAAAAACATCGCCTTTTATCACGAAACAAGTTTTGCTAAATTCAAAGATCAATTTTATCCAATTCGTCGAATATTGTATAATACTTCAACAGAAAAAATATAGAATCTAGCCATGAATGACTGTCAAAACTTGTACTAATGTCACGCTTTGAAACTTAAATAAAAGTAGAATAAAGAAAGCTCGTTTAGATTTAGCTAAAATGTTGCACAATTCAAACGCAAAAGTTTCAAACCGAACCTGGAATTGCGGAAGCACTTTTATCCATCCGTTGAGAGAGATCTGGTTTAGGATTGAAATCTGCCTACTCAGTGACGCAAACCAAACACTTGCCAGTCGAGGTGAACCCGTGCAGAGCAGGCATGACTGAGTGAGGTCTGGAGAAAAGAGTTCTATACAGCATCCGGATTCACCGCTGCCCGAAGCTTTCTCCATGAAATGCTGCTGGTGCCGTTTTCGTTCCACGTAGACTAAATTAAGGGGTATCCGGACCTGACTATTAGTGAAGACCGAAGGGGATAAAGCGTCAGTCGCCACCCTAGTCGTTGAGGTTGAGCACTGGGGCGAAGCTGCTGATTCAGCCTGCAACCTAGATTAGTTTTTAGTGAGAAATACAAATCTTAAATCGAACCAAATCACATTTGCTTGAGTCATCGATTTAATACCTTGGCAAGAAATAGTCAAATTGTTTTGTAAAAAGAGACGTAAGGCCTTTTACAATAACTCATATATTCCATTTTAGTTGCATCAAGTGCTGGTCAAATGAAACCTTCAATACCTTTTTACAAACGAGCCTGTCCTGCGCAAAGGTTTCACTTCTAGACAGATTGTAGAACCGGCTGTTTTTAAAGCTCTGACAGCCTCATCATGAGATGCCGACTCCAAAGTCTCTCCATTGACCGAAAGTATAATGTCACCAACTCTGAGTTGTTGACTCTCATCCGCAGCCATTCCCTTAAATTAAGCAAATTCAGGTCTTTAGTGAAAGCAAAGTTTGTGCAATAACACAATTATAATAGTACATAACAAACATTTTGATAAATAAGTCATTTTAGTGTATTTAAGGTATTTGCCTAAAAGAATTCACATTCGCAGAAGAAGAGTAAAAAATCAGACCAGTTCTTTGAGAAAAAGTCGCTGTTTGTAAAGTATTAAATCAAATTGCAAATGTGTAACAATTAAAATAAAGCCTAAATTACACTTACAGAAAGCGTTTGCTGAAACCCAAATTACGATGGTATCTTGCTGAAAATTCAAGGAATTCAACACCAGTCATGGTTTAAACGGTTCTCATTTAATAAAGACCTATTCGAGAGAGAATTGAGCAGCATACAACTAGTGCTAATCTTAAATTATTTTAAAATTGAATTTGTGATTAAGCATAAATCTATGTGAAAATATTAGATACTCGCTGGACACCCCGATAAATTGCTTTAACGAACCTCACCCACATAAACTGAAAATTCGGTGACATTAGCGTCATTTGTAAATTATCAATCAACGGTTTCGAATCTCTCAAGATTCAGGGTTTGAATATCCTCAACACACCAATATTTGGACTTAAAATTATTTTAATCACCTATTTAAGTTGCAAAGGGCATTATTTAGCATTATAAAACTGCATGTAGATAACAAGATTTGTGTTTTAGTCAAATGCTTTTCCGTGGCGGTTTGCAGACAGAAGCAACAAAAAGTAGTACTAATGAACAGACGATAGTTAAGTGCAAAAAACACTTTGTTATGATAATTCAATGTAAAATTAACGCTTAGGCATAAAAACTGTTAAATAACATCAAGGAATAACGACATGGAGTAAATAATGCATATATTAAAATAAAATTCGCATCGTACCTTAAATATTTTGCTTATTATTATTGGTGCTCCGAATTCCCGCCCACCCTTTATGCTTACTCCCAATCCACAACATTCTTTTCTTTGAATCCGAACAATTACTGAATTCCCAGTGCCTGGATCTTGAAATGAATGCTTAGAATATTACCAAAACATTTCTGCGAAAATTGTCTCCATAAATCACCAGATACATTTGTAATATGCAGTGGTGTTAATATTAACTCACTAGCAAGTAATCTGGCTTGCACATCTATCCACTGCAATTCACAAAATAACTTTAACTTATCAGTTACACTGTACTCCATCAAATTTGAAATAGTGGGAGAGTCGTTGAAAGATTTAAAAAAGAATACAAGTTTGAATGCATCGATTAAATAATCAAACATTTTTTTAAATCCACTTTATCAAAAAAATTTTAATTTTTAAAATGCAGAAATGACTACATTAAAAGATACATTATTGCACTAGACAGAGATGTGAGAATCTAGAGACTAAAATTATCAAGAAAATACCACAATAACGTAAAATCAAAGTAGAAGATGTGTTGCAATAATTGATTTTGAATGACATATCATAAAATTAAAGTGTTATTATTCTGGAAGTGTCCTTCTGATGTCCATCCTTATAAGACATTTTAACCAATATGTATAATGAATAAATGTGTCACGTGGGGGTCACCAATTTGTAGCTGGCTGCGGTGCAATTTTTGAAATCACACTAAGGCTGGCGATATACGCTGATAAGACCCGACCAAATAAGGTGCAGAAATGAAAGTGGCGCGCAGCTCAGATTATTTATTAATGCAGCACCCGTGTGTATGTACAGGATAACAGGTGCGTTTGTATGGCTTCGCTTAGTTTCTATCTCTTAATAAACGAAGTTGCGAAAAGTGCATTTACGAAAATCGATTAACTCGTGTTCGTTCATGCTTGCTAACTGCGTTCGCTCACGACTTCTGTGCTCCCCTGCTGCTCGCCACAGTTCTTTCCCTTGGTAGAAGGAATTGGCGTTTATTTTATTCTAGCAGATATTCTGAAGGGTGAGTCGTAAGCATTGTGCAGTCGACTCGCGGTATCCTAGAAGATTTCGGAACCTGGGAGCTAGCACTTGAGAGTCAAGAACCGAGGAGAGTTACGCGAATTCGGAACCAAAAAAAGGTAAACCTGGCGAGATTCGAAAAAAATCGAGGTGGTTCATGTATGCGACAGAAGATGGTCATGATGTGAGAACAAGGGTTAAAGGGTCAGGCAATGCAACGATCAGGCCGATGACCGCGTCTATCATTGCGTGTAATGGTATTCGTTACTTTATTGGCAGAAGGAATGGTAGTTGGCTGCGCCTAGGGTTTGTCGCGTGGCGGCGTCTTCGCGCCAAGGAATGCTGGTTCGATACGGTTAATAGATTCGGCGTCTTCTTTTTCATTTTGTTCGACAATGGAAACCTTTTCTTCTCGCATGAATATTCTGAAAAGTCCACTGTGGGTGGGTGGAGCAGAAGGCGAATGTCGTCGTGCCTGATGAAAACATGAGTGCAAAAGGGCAGTGTTCTTGCGATGAAGCATGAAGGGGAGGATGATCGAGGTTAAGTTATAAGTTTGCTTATTGTCTTTCTCAAATCATCAACGAAGCTGCTTGTGTCCGGCCATAACGGTAGCAATGTTGCTGTAAAAAAATTGCCAGGGGGTTGTCAATGTTGTTTCGAAAACCATTTCTGCATAGGAACAACCCAAGTTTTCCTATACAGCTGATTGAATACCGAGTAACGCATGTGACCAACATGATGAGTCACTGTGAGCGATTAAAACGGCTTTCCGTTGCCGGTGAATACGTTCTACCATGTCATTTGACTAAGGGTAATAGGCAGTCGTTCTAATACGTTTCGTCCCCAGACGTCGTGTGAGATAATGGAACAGGTTTGATTTAAAATGAGTTTCTCGATCTGTCGTTATGGTGGAGGAGACTCCAAATAAGACAACCCATCTGTTAACGAATGTTCTGCCTACGGTTTCGGCGGAGATGTCTTGCATCGGAATGTCATCCGGCCATCAATTTAGATTGTCAAGGCAAGACAAAATGTGACAGAAACATCTCGAGTGCGGTAAGAGTCCAACAATTTCAACGTGTATATGATCAAACGGAGCACCTAGAACGGTATAGTGCCATCAGAGGTCTTGCTGTGTGTCCACCTTCTCTATATGACAGCTTACACAGTTTCTAGTCCATTGTACAACATCGCGGTGCATAGCAGGCCAGGTCAGTTTCCATGTCGAACGCTGACCAGGATGAGCAAGACCGTGAAGGGCTTTGGACACTTGGCGTCTCATCGGCTTCGGTACGAAAAGACATTACACACCCGTTGAAATGTTGCAGTCGACTGTACGTGTGGATGAAAGTATGGCGAATTCGACTTGCTTTAGGGCTTATTTTATTATTGGAACTCCAGCGATTCTTCATCAGATTGCTGAGCGATTGCCGTATCCTCAAAATCCACATGTGTACCTGTATTTATAGCGCCGATGTTCGAGGAAATAGTGCATTGCTACCACATAGTCCTTACCTTGGATGTGACGAATGTTAAATGAAAACTGTAAAATATAATCCAGGTGTCTAGATTCCCTTGGTGACAAACGATCTGAACTCTAGTGGCTTGCAAAAGTCAGCGGTTTGTGGTCAGTGAATTGCCGACCCTAAAACAGATACTTGAATTGCCTGACCACCAGCTTAATCGTCAGAAGCTAACGACTTAAAGTGTTGTAACGCTTTTGAGCTTCATTGAACTTGGCTAAAAAATAAACCAGTGGCTAAGCTGACTCGTCAACGGCTTTCTATAGTCCTGCACCAGCTGCCGAAAGGGACGCATCGTGTAGCAGAGATAAAGGGGCATGGAGTCGTTGATACGCGAGTGTGATTGTCGTCTCTAAAGCCTCCTTTGCGGCCCTAAAAGCTTGACGTGCCTTGTTGGTCATGGCTTGATTTTTAGACTGATCTTTGAGCAAATTGGTAAGAGGCTGAAGGGTCTGAGCTGCATTAGATAGAAATCGGCTGCAGAAATTGATCATGCCCAAGAAACGTCGAAGTCGCTTGATGGACCTCGGTTCCGGGTATTCTCGAATCTCATTATCTTAATATCGGTAGGTCTAAAACCTGCAGCGGAGATGGTGTATCCTAGTAATTCAAGTTCCGAAACTCCGAAAACACGATTTGTCGGATTAACATTCATACCATGCCCGTTAATGCGTCGAAAGACAATGTCCATGTGTCCCAGGTGCTCCTCTTGATTTTCACTGGCAACCGGAACATTGTCGACATACGAAAAGACAAAATATAAACCAGATAATACTTGCTGGATGAAACGCTGAAATGTTTTAGCTGAATTTTGTAAGCCAAAGGCATTCGTACGAAATCAGGTCGTTCTACAGGGATCGGATAAAAGGCTCCCACCAAATCTAACCTGGTAAAAAAAGGGTTTTGGTGTAGATTGGACGAAAAATCATGCAGGCTTGGTATTGAGTAGCCATCAAGAATTGTAGTTGCGTTTAAGACACGCTAATCACCGCATGGCCGCCATTCACCAACAGCTTTCTTAGAAACCATACGCAGCGCAGATGACAAGTGAGCCATTGAGTATCTGGTTAGGGAGAGCCGACGTATTCGGACATTAACGAAGCGACCGTTTTTCAGAATGTTATGTCTGATATTGCGCCGAACCTCGGTTTGCTAGTGAGTTGGGTTAATTAGATCTGAGTAATTTCACAGTAAGGCCAAATAGGGTTCGTTTTCGAATTGCAATGTCATAACATGAGGAATGGCTGGTGCATTATGTGTTGGACACCATACGGATAGAGTTTTTGGGGATCTATTTGACACCTGTTCTAAAAGCCGAGGAGGAGACCAAAATGGTTAAGAAAATCTGCGTCTAGGGTTGGATGGGTCACCGCAGCGATAGTGACAACACAACGAAACAGGAGTCATAGTCCTAAGTCAAGCGTGAGATATCTCTGCCCGTAAGCGGCGGATAAGACCACAGAGAAGGGATTTGGGACCGCTTTTCAGAGCGCGTTGGAGGGCCAGCGGATATGTCGGACCCTGAGTCGATCAAGAATTGCATATCAGTTGACTTGTCGGATAGGGAAAGGGGGCAGTTTAAATCCTTAATAAATGCCGACGGCACTATTGCTGGGCATTCTCGTTTCCCGACCGTGCGAGCGAGTCTGAAACAGCGTACCTACACGGGACTCACATTGTCGGGCTGCGCGGCCGAAGGTTGGATGATACCAACACAAAAATCGGGACGACGATCGTGAAGAAGATCTTTGGTGGGAATGTGGGCGGTTCCGTCTAAATGAGTGTCATACCTTCTCCCTCGGCAATCGTTGACTGTCAAGGCGTCAATGGCTGCTTTGATCCTGACTAGGTGGCTCTCCAAGGAGGTAGAGGCTTGGCACGGGCCAGCAGACAAGAAGCGTTCAAATGTTTTTAAAGACATGGGTCCATTTTAGAGATATGTGAGCCGATTTCGTTGGTGCTAATATGACGTCTGCGGCATCCGCCAACTGTTATAGTGTTAACGATTCAACAATGAAGGCGAGGAAGGGTTATATTGTTTGGAAGTCATTTAAGAAAAAAATCCTTTCCAAAATGCACCTTGAAAGGTTCGTCACTGAAGAGTTGCCGCATCTTTCTCAGGATCTAGGTCGGCTTCTAATCTCCCAAATCATGGCAGGATAAAGGCTGATTTATGCGTACCCATGTAATTGGTTGCGTACGTTTCAGAATTGCTACCTTTAATTGGTCGTAAGGAAATTCGTTGTTGGGGTGAAGCAGTACGTCTGAAATTTCGTTAGCCACTTTGCTACTCACAGTATTTATCTTGTTGGCTGACAATGTTAGGGCCACGAAATTGCGTTTCCAAAATGGCGAACCAACAAGGAACGGATTTCGGCCAGAATGGAGATAATTTCAGGATGATACCTTCCAAGGTAATTAAAGGTTTGCTCTCTTGATGGTCCATGTCAAGGTCGTCAATTTGCAGCGGCCGAGTTTATCACTACTACACAAGCTATAGTTAACAGCCGGTGCAGCCTGCGAAGAAGGAAGAAAAAGGGTCGGCAGAGAACTCGACCGTTTATTCGCATCACGATAGACAATTCAATTTGAGTCAAGTAACTATCTTCTGTGTGTCTTCACAGAATAAAATGTGCGCTTATATGGAATCGCTAAGATTTGACCTCAATACGAACGGAGTTGCGTGAAGTGGGTTCACGAAAATAGATTAAATCGTATATGCTTACGCGCGCTAACTGCTTTCACTCACGAATGCCAACTGTGCTAGCCTGCTGCTCGCCACAACTGAAATGCAGTAAGCAACATAAATATAAGTTTTCGATGTTGATGGTTCTCCCATTGACGTAAGCAACTTGCTGCAAAAACCAAAATGTTTAGTGCAAAAAATTTAAAGTAAAGAAAGCTTTTAAAGCACAAACACCATGAATGTTTCTTAGATTAATTATAATCTGTTGATCTTTTGAATATTTCCATTGTATTTCATCCACTGGATGTAAATAATTTTTTGACAAATTGCCCCATAAAACACCTGTTTTTTCATTAAACCAGCTTTTTTAAATTCAAAATTTTTCTGTTTGCATTCATAGCCCTGATGCTGTAACTAAGTAATTTAACAACAAAAACTTCAATTTCCGGAGTCGAAAATTAGTTTTAGATGACTCATAGCTCATTATAACCATGTATAAGCTAAAATTCACTAAATACATTTTCGTGCTCTTTCTTACAATGACGTATCTCTTCCTGCGCCCTTTTTACAAAGACTTTCGGCTTATTCTGCAGAATACCCTAGCTCCAATAGGAAGTAGACTGGAACAACAGAACAGGCTTTATTGACCAATCACAAGTCAGAACCACATGCCGGGCACCGTCCATCCGAGATCACCACGTTGGCTACGCCGCTCGTTATATACTGTTCCATATTCGTGTCTTTCTCTGGTTGGCTGCATATCTTCCTCGCATGCCACTGGAATGCGGAGAGATAGAGGATTGGCTGAGGTCAGCGTGGTCCAATATGTCTGCGCCCAAAGAAACACCGTCACAATTCTACTTCTTCGGGAGCGTTATCGCATGAGTGTTTTGTAACTTAGTCGTTTGGGGTTGGTAATATTATTTTTTCCAAAATGGCGTCCTCGTTACCGACGTCAGTTCCCGTCTATGGCAAGTCAGTCAGTTATTGGGCCTTTATCGTGGCTCCTCCCTTTCTAATTGTGTTATCGGAACCAATGGGTGTTCAAGTTTTGTGCCTGTGTGACAGTCATTTCTTCTCCCAAGCTATTTTAAGTTGCCGCTGCACTTGCTTACATTTTATAGAATTGCGGTTCCTTGTACTGATATAATCCTACTTTGCTCTAAACTATGCCCGTGTACCATGTAAATGCCCGGTATTTTTATGAAAAGTAACCGCAAGGTTTAAAATCTTACAACTGCATCCGATTTACCAAACAATTATTTTCCTGACATTTGATTCATCAAAAGGGCTTGTCAAGTGAGACTCCTAGTGGCTGCAAATGAAATAAGTCCTCGTTGTGATTTATCTGAAGTAACATAAATTATTTGCAATTAATACGTGATTTATGTTTTGTCTTTGCATGTGTGCCGTTCTTGTTTCATGTCCTGGAATTTTTTTAGCATTATTATCTTTTAAACCTCCCACTGTATAGCGGTCGATTCCACGGAAAAGGATGTTGAATACACCGTTGAAATCCCGAACATGAAGGTCGTCAGAAATCTCTTTGGACCGAATTCAATAGACAATGGATCACTTCACTGTCAAATTTCGGAGAGGTAATCTGTTTTTCACTTTTCAATTCCAACTGGATGTGTTGTGGGCCCCAGCATGCGGTCTTGAACCACGCCGAGGCCAATGAGTTTGATCTGGCCCAATTATGCTTCCCTGATACTCGCGATGAAGAAAAGGACCGGAGAGGGCGCGGACACAACCGTTTACTTTAGAGCTCAAACACGTTGGTGCCGTTGTGTCGTGTGTGGGGTTTGCGCTTATGTATTTATACTTCGGATGTGTGAGTCACACATAATCCAAGATAAATATCTGTGTGAATGTGGGGGAAATTGATGATCCGCGCGACTGGCGACATGCTGCGAAAAGAGGAACCCTGTGCCGGAGGTGGAGCGACCGGGTTAAGGGATGTGAATAAACACGATTCACAACAGATGTATTCAATTTCGTACCAAACGCCACAAATATTCCGAAGAAAATGCCAATTCTTATTGTCTACCATTTAGGGGATTCGACCTAAAATTCACCGGTGCTAAAAACCTTGTTGGAAGAAATTACTCTCTATCCGTGTCAAACTTCCCCAGCGCAATTTACACCGCTAAAAGCTCTTGGAAACCACGCAACGGAGCAGTAGATATAAAGCTGCGTGTTTGTGTGAGTTCTTAAGTTTGTATATTCTAAATGGAATAAAAAAACACCAGCAGGCGTCAAGGTTGAACTTTTTTTCTGAACAACAACTGAGTGACCAGATTTGTAATACCTCTAGTCATATTTATCTGAAATCGCCATTCTGCCTCTTACCATCACCATGTAACCTGCGTTAGTCTGCATGCATTTTTTCGCCTTTTCAGTAACTACGCCTTGAAGAGGTATGCGTTCAAGCCTAGTTTAACAGCTATAATCAATAAATTGATGTTATCACTTTGTTTTAGAAAGCAATTTCACTAACCTCTGAGGTATGTTACCAAAACAGACTAAACTTGCAAAATAACTGGGTGCCTCTGTGTCAAAAAGCAAAAACAAGTATCCACGAATGAAGTTTTGACATTCCAATTCGTATCTAAATTTCACGTTGTCTTTGTAACGCAATTCCTTTGCGGATGAAAACCAAATTAAAGATAGATTGGCGTTGAAACTGCTTTTACCGACACATGAAGGATAGTCACTAAAATAGGCATTACGTGTCTTGAGTTAGTAATTATCAGGAACGCTTGCTTCTTTCTTACCATTGCAGGGTAATCCCAAAGAAGTGGAGGAAAAGCTTAAGGAAGAACGAAAAACCGAGGACCCCCCAACCCCCTGACTAATAGTTGTTATGATTTATTCCTCTATTTCATGCTTTGCCAAGTATCCCGAAAGGTTACTACACAGTCGTCTTGTCTTTTGCCGTATGGTCTGCATGATTGCCCGGATAAGCCGTTTACTCATTAAGTTGTCCTCAGGTAACCGTCTGTATCCCTTCTCACCAACGTTGACTTTCTGCTCAGTTTGTTCAATCACAGAATCGCTCACCATTGGCTGGGAAAAGTTCCCTCATCTGACCCATTCGATGATTATTTAACTATTCAGTTGCAGTTTTCTTGGGCTGTTGGAGTTATAACTGTGAATTTGCACGATAGTCACAGTTGCTCTACCAATTAACAGGATCGCCGCTACCACACGATTGAAATTAATTCGCAGTCTCTGATGGAATCTTAAGAACACACAGAGGGCGTGTCTATGCCTGTCTTTCCAAACACGGTGCTCTAGGGGCTTCAGAAACGTCGCTTTTAGAGCACCGTTCTTAAGACATGCCAAAGCTAGCACACACAATCGGACTCGTTGTGCGCATGTGGAGAAGGAAATCACTCATTCGCAAGTTGCGCAAAAGCATTTTGCAAGCGCCGCGATGGGTCGCTGTTTAGAAAAAAATAATCACCCATAGCAGGTCAGGGGTCCAAGTAGCAAAAAGCGTAAATGGTGCATATCTAGGAAAAACAGGCACTGGTTGGTCAGAGCCTCCGCTTCATATCAGACAACCTTCTTTGGTTGTGGGCGTCACCGTAGCGCTGTTTGAGCCGACGAGAATAGGAAGTGTCACCTCTGTGGTAGCGATCACCCTGGTTTTCATAGCCTCGGGATCGGTCCTCGGCCAGCTCGTTAGATTGGCCTCCTTCCATCCTCTCGCTGCGACTACCACCGCCACCGCCGCGGAAACTGCCCCGTTTGTGTTGCGCCGCACGTGGAGCATGATCATAGCCGTTTGTGTTGTTGGTTCTCGTTATCTCCCCTTTTCGTTCCGATGGGTACTCCGAACCTTGACTTATGTGGTATGAATTATCTGTGGCATCCGCTTGTCGCGTGACGCGGTTCTGTGCAGCATTACTGCAATACCGCCCCCGATTTTGTGGGGGTCTGGCATAACCCCTGCCTCTGGCCGCGTTCGCTCGATTGTCAGGAAGCCGTGTGTGAAACTCATAGTCGGTCTCCGGTGGCATCGGTTGTCGTGGAACCTCAATTTGCTGGTACACTTCGTTGCGACCTCTGCGTGATGTCTAAAACGCAAACATTCCTTACGATAAGAACTGACAGACCTCTAACCTATCAACACTTCTGAGTATGTTTACCAGCGGTGGATATGCTTCCAACAAATTTGCCTGGAATGTGAGACATGACTACTACAGTGCGTTTCAGACTTTTACAAAAACAACAGCAAGAAGCGCATTGCGCGCGCCAAGTCAGGTCTGACTAAGTTGCTCGCCACTGGTCCACTTCTTGCCGAACAGGCAAAAAAGGTGAAATCAACACAAACTACTAATGGTGTTGTATTTCCTCACTACACACCACGAACGTGTACAAAAGTGTAGAAAGGAATCTGATTAAACTAGGTTTAATTCCAGAAGGAGCATGGTGCGGAAGAAGTGACCTTCTTCGCATTGTGGCGACTTTAAGAGCGCTTTTGGCATGGAGGCGTCATAAAACGAACCAGAGAGCCAAGGTTATCACCAGACTACAGGAATGTTAGGCTAGACAGCTTGTCTAGATCAAGATCAACGGTCGAAAAGTGGTGTATTCTGTTGAAAATGCAGAATAGAAAACAAACTGCACTTTCTCTGGTATGTTTTAGATCAACACTGACTGGATGAATGTAGGCTGAACACCATCATAACTTCTGGCCCCGTATTGTTGAATCAAAAACCAACATTGTTAGACATAGCGCAGCCAAACCAAACATGCCTCTATATTAAAGGCTTCAAACTAACAGTAAACAGCTGGATGTATGTTGGCCAGTGGTCAGTACTTGCATTCTATTTTAGTACTGTGGCTATTGCTTACTAAAATCGGATTTAGGAAAAAAAAGTTAAGTATCACAAATGACTGATAGCGCAGGGGGACAATTATGAGTCATTTCAAGGCTTTTCATGCCCACGTTTGTGCCCTGACAAACAGATTGATTTGGACTTGAGTGAATCGCTTCGTTTACGAATTTGGTGTTTTATCGGCATACCGTTAGTCACCTATTGGTTTCCAAAATCGCATTCAACTTCTAAACCTATGACAAAGCAACTGCCAGCGGGAACAATGCTTGAAAAGTACCGGAAAAGTCCGAATAAGCATCTCGTCGAGGCCAGGTAAAGCAGCCAACCATGCGACAAAAACGGTCGTGATTCATAAACTGACTGGGATCAAGAAGAAAAGGATTGTGCCAACACACCTTACGACCAAAGCCTCGATTCCTCTCTCGAACGACTTCAGGGTTCTCAATTGGCAGCACATTTTTCCTTGGCTGCTGCTGAGCCGCATCCTACAAAGTTAAACAAAACATACAACTTACGCAAACCCTGAAATCTTGAAGCGCGTAACGTAGGCACCTCGCGTTTAAACTAAACACTCGACACTAGGGCGGTGGTCGAAGAACCAAGGTACCCATGGAAAGACGTACAGTGTTTGTTTAAACGGATCACTTTTTGCTCGTTGGTAGTTGAAAATGTACTTTATTCCAGTACTTGATTCTATGTACACAAGACCGTCGCTATGCTTAACCCTAGAGTTCGAAGACGGGACCAAATAAATCGAGTGAAGCCCAGGTATAAACATGAATTGACAGTGGAAACCGAATATCTTGAATAATATGAGGGGTGCCATCAATCGCCAGAGTCCAACGAACCTCTCTGACGGAATAGCGCCGGTCGGGCGAATCAGAGAACTTTTCTTTTCCTTCTTCTTTTCTTGCCATGCCTCCGAAAGCCAAGTTGAGTTCAGTGTCCTCAGCCTCCTCTTCAGCCACTCGCTCCAAGGCGATGCCTCCGTCGCCATCGTAGGTGTCGTCGTACTCGTCTTAAGGCAAAAGACAAAGTCACTAGTTCCGACTTCTCCAGCAAGAACAAAAACGCAAGACAACCTCATCTCACGCGTCAAGGTACCATCCAGCATCTATTCCTGAGTTGTAAACCACTCCTTACCGTCATAGATGGTCTCTACTAGCCCATTGGTGTTGGGTTGGACAAAGAAATCGCCTGAGTGTTCATCATCATCGTCCCAGACGCTGACAGCTAACTGCGTTATACGATCTCGGTCATCCTTTGAGAGGGGCTGCGTCTCGGCGTCGGCATTGCGCTTGCCCTGCCACAGTTGACCTGGCCTGAGTTGTTCGACGCCAGACGCCGCCGCACTTGCCAGATCCATCGTTCTAGTGAACGCGTCCAACGGCAAATTTTCTTTCACACTCGCGGTATGTCTACGTTGATGGAGCAGAGACGTAATGGAATTATTGCGCAGAAAGAGTACTAGGTAAATTTGTAAAATTATGACAGACCACAGGTAGAATGAATGATGCAAACGCAGACCTTTCACTGGCCCACCTCGACAGTGAAAGTTTCATTTGAGGCGCTTAGTACGCACCTATATAAAGGACGTCGCCAGCAATACAAATGGGACATAACAACTGCCATGGAAGCAAAACGTTTTTACCAAGCACTGTAAGAAAAAAACTATCTCGAATTCGACTTACTTGACGGCATCAGGATCCATAACCTCAGGGGGCACATTATCGTCCAAGAGCGCGGAGATTACAGCCGCAGAGTCATTTTTGTAATAATCAAGACATCGCTGGAAACGAAGGCAATATTATGTGAATACTTCCGCCTAGAATATGCCTGTGTGCACATCCAAGCAATCCCGACCCTCCAAATTGAAGTTTTCACACCGTTCAGATAAAAAGAAATTGGACTAACCACAATTAGATCGTCGTTAGTTTCAGGACAAACTTCCTTAACATCTAGAAATTCCCGAGGCCGTGAAGGACCAGGCTGTGGTTCAGCGTCGGCATCGTCGCCTAAAAGCGCGCTGACAGAAGGCGGCGCAACTTCCACCTTCACGGCCTGCTCTCGCCTTCCAACGGACTCGGCTGTCAACTGCGAGAAGCACTGCTGAATGTAGTCCAGTTGCTGCTTGTCCCTGGGAGGATACATAAACACGTGTGGCTGGCCAATTTAACTAGTCAGACTATCGAAGACTAGACTGTCTTCTAAAGACTTGTTTTTTTAATTAACAAGCAGCACTAAGAATTACAATCGAAGTGCTCATGGGGTATCTGACGGGATCAGACGCAATGCAGCACCACTATGCCGTACAAACAGGACCCACTTCCAAAGAGGGCAACCTGGACGTGAAAAGAGCCCAAGTGAGACATAGAAATGGCTTATAAAAGTAACAGTTTTAAGGATTTTTGTTACTTTCCGACGCTGAAAATGCAGGAATACGTAGAATTGGAAATACGGAAAATACATACAGGTCACCTGATTTCGACGTTTCTCGAAGCAAAATAATGTCGTCGTCGACGTGGTATAATGAGGCGTAGGCGATTGCAAATCTGTAAATAAGTCGATAAAGTGTCATATAAACGCTTGTAAGAGAACTGCAAGCAATCGAAGAGACGGATACATAAGTAGAAGACTAAGGATTCGAAAGAAAATCCATTGAAGTTTTGATGTCACGATGTTAAGTAGGATTCCTTGAAAGAAAAACGCAATTGACGAAAACTAACTCGCTGCAGTTGAGCATTTCCATCATGAGGGCAAGCAGGAGGTGAGAAGCCTTCTTAAGAGACTCAGCCTTAGACGAGACGGCAGAGGCGTCGGCGCGGTGCGGATCAGGTGCATCGAAGGCTAACTGCATAATCTTATGCACCAGGGCCGGTTCAATTATGCCCACACGTACCAGCTTCAAAAAGGCAGCTGCTGCCGTTGCCAATTTGCTCATTAGATCCGATTTCTGACTGAAGAAATGGAAAAAAAGGGTAGATTCAAACCATGAAAGGCAAAGAAGATGAATCAATTAAAACAGAGTTATAGGCTAATACTAATGTGCAGCCTGATTAGCATTCATGTAAGCGGATAGAATGGCGGGAAATGAATTCGTTCATTAGCTAGTCTGGAATATTGTATCACTTTAATTTTATTTAAAAGTAAAAAAAGTAGGAAGTTCCGATTGCCGTCCAATTCAGTGCGTTTTGTTTCCCAACATGCCACTAAAATTACTACCATCCAAACCAATGCAACATGTAAGATCGCAAACTTCATCGCGGAATTTAGGTTATCAGGCTAATCAGACAAAATGATTGCAGTTTTTTGCTTGTCAGCACTTTCCGGGGAAGTAGAATGCTGCAATTTTCGTTACGTGTAATAACAACTGAGGCTCACTTACTCATGAGTCCACGTTATGTTACGAAGAATGTGTCTACGGATGCCAATGATTGTAGTGTTATAGAAGTTGGCTAACCTGCAACAAATGCAAAAAATCTTTTCACAAAACTGCTCTTGAGTGCTGTTACGGGCACATCTAAGGCTGTAAGAAGGGTAAGGAGAAGGTTCATTCCGTAGAATCATTAATTATTGGGTGAAATGACCATTATGACTTTCAGATAGGATACGTCCCCTGATATCCTCAGTTTTGTTGCATTTTATACCAGAGTCTGTTTAACGACTTCACAATAGTCAAGAAACAAAACTTAAACACGATGAGCATCAAGGATGTTGAATTTAAATTACACAAGCCAGCAAGCTAAAATGGATAATGATTAAAACGACATGTTGGTTTCGATGTGTTAAATGCCATGAAAAGCAATATAAACGACCAGGCAATCGACTGCAAGTCGTGAGACACAACTAGGTAGCTTTCCACAGTGACGAAACAAGAGCCAGTAGGGCTGCCCTATTTGGTGACAAAGGTTTGAATAGTGTTTGAGGGCTATCAGTCAAGCACACAGACTTCTGTATGATTGACAACAAGACACGCACATCAAGATTGGGTTTAAATAATTACAGCGTTTCAAAAACCGAAAACGCATCGAAATCCCGATGTACCTAAGTCGATTATTTATGCCTACATCTAGTTATAAAAGTATGAATCATGCCTAAGCAGTACTAAGTGTTAGCCTTAACTACTAAAGAACACTCTGCTTCATGACAGCGAGCGAAAAGAAGGAAGTCACACTTTTGCGGGAATCGGCAGTTACATCGTGAGTACTGGCACTTACTTGGGCACAATATTGAGCTGAAGACATGTCTCGGCAACTGATGAGTTTACTTGGCCTACGAGCGCCAGGAAAACTCCCAGTGCCTTTCCGGCATCTGCAAGGTATTCTATTGTTTTTTCCACCGTGTTGAAAGCATCCGTGTCCGAAGAAACGGGTTGATGGTTAGTTTCAAACTGCCACTCACCCACACGCTTGCCTACCATTTCAAGCGCCTGAAATGAAGTTTTACCATTTAATATCTAAGTTGGGGCAGTTATGGAGTTAATGCATCATAACATTGCCAGCAGAATGCAAACGACATTATCCGAGATGAAAAAAAAATGGCGATGCTCAAGAGAGTGATTCGAGATTACCGATGGCAAACTTTGCAAGCATACTTGAATAACTAAAATTAGATCCGGCGTTAGAAAATTGCATGATGCTTAAGATTACCATGGTAGGGAAAACCGTGTATTTTTATGCTACAGCCCACTAATTCCCTAAAATAAGCGATGACGGCGCATTGAGAGTACGTGTCTTCATTGACCGGGTACAATTCTGGTGTCAACAAACTCGTGATACTGGCGTTGTTTTTTTTAAAACCACAGATATACCACACACTTTAGCTAATTTTGGAAATGTTGTGCATGTTTAACGGGGAAAAATTGGATAGACTTACGGCAACGGCACTCTCCATAATGTTTCCTGAATCCTTAATGTATTCACTGCCATTTTCAAACACCGATTTAAAAATATCAGAAACTAAGTCAGGTGAGTCGTGTCCATAGAGTGCAGCAAAATCAATTAAGCCAGGCACATCAAAAATCAGGTTCTTGTGTAAAAACTGTCGATGCTCAAATGGCCGTAAAAACATGTCCTAGAAATCCATTAATCAAAATAAAAACTTACATCTGATTCATGGGCTCTAGAAGCTCTCACATGAATCAAAAGGACAAGAGCATATATCTGCTTGATAATGCTCAAAAAGTCGTTTGGAATCGAGGTTGACTTTATATCTCTAAGCAAATCAATTTTAAACCTAGAGGAACCTTGGACACAATTGAAGAAACGATTTCATTGAGAGGGGTAACGATGCTTGATACAACAGCTACGGCCACTCACTGAAGGAATAAATATTAGCATTACCTCAGACCAGAACATATCGAATGGACTAGTTACAAGGGCAGAGTAGTATGACACAAGAAGTGACATGTCCATGAACCACTGGGAATTTTTACCGATGGAATAGTCCTGTTCATTAGGCATGCGAAATAAGGGGTACTGTTTTTTGGTGACCCAGTGAGAGTCCTTGATAACTTGCATTACAATTAGAAAATGGGGGCATTACCAGTAATCTGTACTCCTTACCATCAACTTTGCTTTGCCTGCTTAATTCCGCTACCGATTTTGCAGACATGAGGGTAAAGGGACAACTGCAGCGACGTATATACGGACGCAGACATATTGGATCACGCCGGCCTCAGTTTCTTTCTCCTTGAGTTCCAATGGCATGCAAGCAAGGTATGGAGCCAACGGAAGACAAACACATATAAGAAGCGGCATATTAGGAGCGGCGCAGCCAGAGTGGCGAACTCGAATGGACGGCGCCTGACGTATGGCTCTTGCTTGAGGTTGGTCAATTGTCTGTTGTACCAGTTTTCATTCCAAGACTTGGGTATTCTACACCCATTTGAAGCACAAGACCTTGAAAACTATTAGCCAATTGGATTAGCCATGGCATATTTCCCGTTGCCGGTGTTTCGTGTGCTATTTGATAAGAATTCTCTATTGGGGCCCACTAAAATATTTTTTAGTAACAAAGAAGGATTATGTGTAGCAGGCAGCGTTTTTATCTGCTGATAAATAGTTACTGAAATACAGTTGACTTTGTTAGGAAAATATTCCGTGTAATTATTACACAAGCAACTTACATAAATACGTCATTACATTCGGACTGTTTGTTTTTTTATTTCACAAAAAGTTGGTTCTAAAATGTTCATTTTTAATTATTGCAAAAGTTGCCAAGAGGCAATTTTTAACTGATCATTGGACACGTCATTCTTCGAATAGATTAGGTCAGGTATTTTAGATATTTAATGTCTTGTATTGTTTGTATCAAATTTTTCTGCCTTTACAGAATTGATATGATGAACGATTTGGCTTTGCTTGCCTAGTAATCATTTCCATAGCATGATATTCATACCGAAGGTCACGCACCATACGTCGATGACCATGATGATAACCTAGTTTTCGCCTTAGAGCTCACCTATAATTACAATATAGAACCAGATTTGATCATTTTTAATGTTTAAAAGACTGTTGGAACTTCCATGAAATACAGTGCCGGCCTTTCATTCACTGCTTGGTTGTGACATACGGTAATTTATGCAGGCCATATGTATTTTTAGTCTCTACCTGAAATCTGCTATTTGGCAGGTTACATTATACCTTTTTACCCACCCATATTTGTTGGCATGTTACCATAGAGATTGAGGAATCGAGATAACGCCTTATGGCCTTGAAAGCGCTTTAACAAACTTACAAGGACCAATGAACGCTGACCTATACTGCGTTGTCTTAAACGAACAATCCAAATGGATAACATGGAATTAAGTACGAGGGACACTATCTAGAGAGTTATGCCCTTACCCGTCATCTTCGCATGGCGTTAATTAAATGTATTCTGGCCACTTGCATACTCGTAAAATGCTGCTTTGAGCAACATTGTCGCAAAATAGTATGCCGACGTACCCAGAGACATGAAAAAAATGTGGAACCTGGCGAGGCCCTTGAAATCCAATAGCATCCTGATACGTACCGTCGTAAGGCATTGCATTGGCCTAGAAAAGTGAATGTGTTTCGGAACTCTAAGGCGACTTAGCTATAGTGCATTATACCGCTTACCAATGATTCAACCACGCTCAGAGGCTCCTTGTAAGATTATCATATTTAAAGTTGACCTTAGCGCTGTTTTAGTAGAGCAGTCGAATGTAGAATACCTACAGGCTGCCTAACCTGAAGATTCACACTTAAGACCGATTTATGAAAGAAACCCCAGAATTAACTGATGAAGAAATAGTTAGCAGCAATGTTTATGCACGCATATCTGGTCTGCTTAAAACAATCATTTTTTTCTACGAATAGAATTTATCATCCCGTCGCACCGTAGGTTTCCATGGAGCAGGTTGCCTCACAGCTGCCCATCATTATGGGGCGTAGAGCGCTAGCAGAGTTAGACTAGGTCGCCTGTCGAGCTATTGGTAGACTGGCATGAGTGAGGCTTCGTCGCTGTAAGAACGCCACAATCCCAACCCTGGGTGGCTTAAGCTTCACTCAAAGCAATAGCCTGATTCAGAAATCTGAAAGAGCTTTTGCTATCGATTACTCCAACACAGAGTGAAATATGGGAGCCCTAAATAAGACTGACGTTGTTCCGTTGGCACAGAAAATACCAATGGAATTCATGGCTGGCTGGGTTACGTATCGTGGGAAATCGGAACACGTTTACACTGATTACAGCAGTCAGATTGTAAGCACGTTGCACAATGAACTATGTAGCCATTTACTCCTTCGCAGAAGCTGTAACACAGCCCTCTTTTTCCAAATAAGAAACCATTTAGAATGAGAGGATCTGACTTTAAAATTGATTTTATGGTAACATCTAGATAGATCTATTCTTTACCATTGGGATGTGGCCCACGCACCTAGACAGCTGGTGCCTATTCCAGCTGTGTATTCGGTAAAAGGCCTGACTCTGTAATAATGGCTTTTCAACCCATGTATCTGTACATCTCTGGGTGCCTGACGGGTTTACGGCAGCTAATTCTCTACTCTAGTAAATCGCCCAGATCGCAACATATTCTAGCTAATTGACTTAAGACATATTACCACAATAAACAAGAAGAAAATATTTTGCACGGAAGGGAGGGGCTAAAAGCTTAATGTTGCTTTGGAAGGACCCTATTTAATCAAACTACCTTCCAAGGTGAGGCTGCCCGCACTACTCGTAACCCCAGGATCGCCATCGGTTAAAGGTTCTGGTATCTAACAGAGTCGGAACTCGGCACTGAGGGTCCACGAATTTACAGTGAATCACCCCCGGTAGACCACACCGCTTAAGTATACGCTGCCGTGATCGACTCGGAGAAGCTTGGACAACTTGTCTGGGGAAGGGACTATGTAGAGGTCATCATGGGCTTACCAAGGAAGAAGCACGGGTTTAGATAGAAGGGGTTATATCCCATGAGCAGTCATGTAGTCTCCGACTTCATGGGCAGCGACGAATCGAATGAAGCGCCAAGATTATTAGTATTCAATTGCCATGGGAACTGCTCTTTCTCTTTCTATAAACCGGGACAGAACCAATCAGAAGCGCAAGCAACTGGGATCAGGGCAATTGAGCAAACGCGAGGATTTCGCTAGAACGCCATTGTGTCAGTAAATCTTGCTGACTTTTCCTTAAAGTGACTTATTGTCGTGGCTAAGTGCGCTACGACGCAGCCACCTTGACCATTTCTAATCAGTTCCGGTTAAATTGGCGGGAAGGAAAACCAATGACATTTGAAACACTGATTTTTTTAAGCAAAAAGACGCTACCTTCAAGACAGTCACAATGCTACTAAATGCAAAAGCATAATTGGTCTTCTATTAAGAGTTTAAGTTTAGCGAGGCTGTTAACATTGAGTGAATCATAATGTCACCACGCCAATAAACTCGGCAGTAATTTGCTCTGATAGACGTAGATTGGCACCACTTCAGTACCAGTATGGTACAAAACCAAGCTATTTATAACCAGTGGAAATAAATGTAACATTGAAACGTTCTTAAAACCGCAGATCAATAAGGAAGTATTCGTAGGAATAGCACAAAGCCGCTATGAAATTGACGAAATATGTGGCAGGGTCGAAGTTTCTATTTCATTTAACACATTTAACGACAGTCGTCTGATCCTTACTGGCTGGATGCGGATGGAGCGTCTATTGATTTCTACCAAATTTTCAATTCCTGCGTTAACCTTTGATTAACAGCCCATGGCTGCACATCGCATTTTCCATTGAGGCAATTGTCTCAAGTAGAAAAAGTCAATATAAATTGCTACGCATACTCACGGTCATTTACGAGTATGCACAAATCTGAAAACGAGTGGGTGTTTTACTCATTGCAACGCACTTAGCACCAACGCTTTGGAGACGACATGGTAATATCCGATCGGCGTATTGGAGCAATAAGAATACGACATTAACACACAGAAATAATGGACGATGTTAGTTCCTAACCAAATAGTCGATCAATAGTTTTGGCAAGCTTGACAGATAAGTCTTAGCTGATCAAATGGATTTTCACCCGTCAGGAAAGCAATCAGTTGAATTTACTTATCAAAAATCATGCGAATATCAAGCAAACAATGATAGGCGAGGTGCCTCTGAGAAATATACAATTCTAAGCCCAAGACAAAGATTCCGGAAAATACCGCACCATGATGTAGGTAATAATAAATCAACTGCAGATTTATAGCTGCATGCGCAGATGTCTTGACTCTATTGCCAATAAAGTGGCAATCGGCAGACTGCGGTAAACATGCATTTTAAATTAATTTCAGTCGAATCTGCACACCCAGAGAAAAATAATAATCCAACTTAATTACCCCATATCAGGGATACCTAGGTAGATAACCAATTCAAGCCCAATTAAGAGAATACGCATTTTAAGTAATTCGCTAGTGAGTTTTCAACGAATTTAATTTACACGCCCCCTGCACATGACTTCGCAAAACCTGAAATCAACCTCCACTTTCCTACTTCTTCTGTACAAGAGGGGGCGTGTGTTTATGCGTCAACAACACCCACGCTGTACCCCTGTATCAACCACGAAGTGGACCGATCAAGGCCTTAATCCATCCAATAAACCCAGTTGCCGGAAACAGAACTGGACTAAAGGCTTTTAAGCATATGCTTATGAGGCTACACTGTTTTGCGACGTGGATCACACAGGAGTTGTGTGTAGGTTGTATTAGTTGATCTAAATAGCATCCACGAGATCAGCTGACCGCCTGTTTTAAGTGCCACAGTTGTTCACCCTGCATTTTTAGTAAGAAATTACACAATATAGCCGACTTAAAAGGCTACCTGATTACTGTAACTTAGTTTGCGGTGATTTTCCAGAAAACTTTGCCATAGACGATGCTTAACTGAGTAAGCATTAGAACATAATAATCCCAAAAATAACATAATTAAGTTAAACATCTGTTCACTCATCCACTAGATCCGGTTGTGAAGATTTTTGGGCTGTAATTGAGCTTGGACACAATTTCTATCTCATGCAAGTAATCCGCCAAAGTACGTCATACTTATCACATCCCCCCTAAGGACAAGTTTGGAATACGAAACCAGCTATTGATATAAGCGGCGCCTCCCAAAATGACGAATCAGCAAATGTGGTGGCGGAGAGTTTGGATAGATAATAGAACGCACAAACATGGCAGGAGTGAGTGTTGGCGTGAAGAGACCCCTTAATTAACAACGTCCCACTATTGTGATATGTAATACGTGGGCGTCGATAAACCAGTACTCAAGAACACTCTACATTTTAAATAGAAAAAAATCACCATAAATGTTACAACATAGTGTTAAATCGAATGATGGGTAGTTAGTAGTCAAATAAGGTGGAAACTCAACGGATACAAAGCAAAGGTTATTTATCTTTACGGAGGTTATTGAATCGCGCAGAGAGGGCATCGAAATCGTCATCATCTGTTGTTGGGGGCGGCAAAGGCCCACTTCCGCCGGAAGCTTTTTTCTCATCTTCGTCATCAAGTTTAGTTCCAGAGGCATCATCGGGATGCTGATAAGGTGGTGGTGCTTCAGGTCCTTTGAAGTCTAAAAATGTCAGGTAAAATTTTTGAGGAGCAACGTATGGGTTTTCAGAGTTGAGCTTTCGCTGGTAGATGCTCACGAGGTATTACGGGACATCCGAGGTACAAATAATAATGAAGGCAAATTAAAGAGTAAATTTGGGTATCAGTGCATCAGTAAATAGTACTGGACACATTGTCTGACAAGGCGCTAAGGTCCTAATCGACTTCATGGAACGATAAGTTTCCCTGAGCTAATTAAATTACAACCGACACAAACTAGTCCTGATTTATTGGTTGAGGTTCAAACACCGTCCGAAAACCTGAATACCAAATGTTCATAAGACAAGCACTAAGATCTAATAAAACAAATTAGATGGTAAAGTTTTTAGCTGGCGAATAAGCAGGAATGATAGTGGAATAGTCAACTGAGTTACAGTCTAAGTACAACGACAAAGTGCTAGACGCCATAACATACAAGCCGAAAGAACGGGCTTAAATGTTATAGACAACTTCGGAGTACATAAAATGATTTCACTTCCATAGTATGACTAAAACAAATGTATGCATGGCCAATTCCTTTGTGCTCCGACGAGGGCATTTCCGTTTACATGAAACGATTTGAGACCAATTACTTCCGTGACAAAAATCCGAAGTAGGAAAAATCGCAAGTAGCATCCATTGTTATGAAAGTTAACACACGATTTATGAAAAGCGACCAAAATGTAAGCAGAAACAAGCAACTCATCTAACAGAAACAACGAATTCTGATAGCTCAAAATAGATAATTAAATACCATGGAATTGTTGACCACTTTCGCCGGGAATCGATGGAAGATCCATTGCCGACGGAGCACTTGCACCGGTATTTACTGGGTAAGGGGCACCTGGACCAGAAGGTGTTTTCTCAGCGTCAAGGAAGTCGCTTGACATGAGGTCATAAGGGGGGAGTGAAGGAGGCTCCCCCAAGTCCACAAGCTTACCACCAAAAGAGGTGTTGTTGAGCAAATTCTCATCGGGCGTAAATTCCACGTCATAACTACGAGCAATCTCAACCTAGTTTAGGGAATTAATGTCTATTTTGAACACAGGCTTACTAAATATGCTTCGCACAAATTTGCTGGAGGTGCTTTGACGTTAAGTTTGTGCATGACTTTAGCATTGACATCATGATTGGAATTTGTTGCGCAGGCCAATGCGAACTCCTTTCCATATTTAAGGGAAAATTGGTTTTTCAGAACTTCAAGTTCCGGGCAGTCGTATGATAATCGTGGAGTCACCCAAATAATTGTTGCGATAGCTTCTTTAAGACCTGGATCGCACTCGCTTAAAATTTATGTAAGTAAGAAGAAATATATGTCCTACGCAGTGGAAGTAATGAGTCCTAGACGTGTAGTAAGTAATTCACAATATAGTTCAATGATTTCCAACACCTCCAGTAAATAGTCTTCACGGACAATCTGCTCAACACGGATCCGAGCACGGTCGATTTTCTTAGCTTTCAAGTATTCAGCAAGTTCTCGGCGGGCACGGACATTCAATTCATTCTTTTTTTTGTACAGATTTTTTAGGCGAGTGCCACTAATGCGCAAGTTTGTTTTCAATTTATTTGAGTCAAATCTTGGAGCGAACATTCTTAAGCGGAACAAAAGTAAACTGTCAGGACATTGATCCCAGCGGCAAAAGTTTCGTGCAAAATAACAAAACCGAAATTGTGAAGTAGAATTATTTTAAAAAGATAAAGCACTACATGAATATTCATTAATAACATGTAGCGTAAAAAATTTTTTTAAATTAAATCAAATACTTTAATCTCATTTTGATGCTAAGCGAAAAAGCGATTATAAACGTAGAAACTAATGCGAGCAAACACAAATCACATCTAATCTACCTTTTTAGATACGATGCAATTTTAGGTGACTAATTAGTTACGCAGAATCATTAAATGCACACGCTCAAGCAGCTTCGAAAAAGTTTCATTGATTAAAATATTTGTTTATCATTGTTTATAAACCTATTCGTAGCTGAGAGAACCATTGATTTTTAGAAAACTATTCAGCGTAATGTGTACTAAAGACATTATGTCTAACAAAGAATGAACTGTATTTGTCAGAATTCTAAATAGTTGAAATTCCGTTTAAGATAGCGTATTTTTAATATTGATGAAAAATTTTTGTAGAACAAAAAGTCAAAACGACTTAAGTTAGATAGATAATTTACTTGCCACCATTCATTACACATAAATTTGTTTAGGAAAGGAAATGTTTCTGCATTACAATCAGTTAAAAATCTTCACATATTTGTGCGCCTGTGCCTGCTATGCTTTTTTGCACAGTAGTAACGTTATCTACAGAAGGACGCTTGATTAAAACTTGACTTTGGTTTCACAAAACAAGTTGTCTCTGGTATGATAATCAAAATTTTATCATTACTCAATTCCAAATTCAGTGTCAGTAAATAACTAATTACACCCATTCATCTTAAAAAAGATGTTTACTTTTTCTTAAAGCATTGTCATTTCAAGTTTGCATGGTGTAAGTATGTTCAAATACAGGCGTTTGAGCTACCATAATTCCGGGCTAAGGTTGATAATGACGTCAAATTTGTTAACTTCTAAATAGGGTAAATTTTTTTCTTTTATGTTGACCTAGAAGTCGATTTTATAAATAAACAATAACAGTTAGATTTGTGCTTATATCTTGGATGACAACTCGAAGTTGATGGTTGTTTGATCTAACTACTTTTAAAATAATCAACATCAGTTTCAGCTAAAATCGTGCCCTTTGGGCAGGGGCGGGTAATGTAAACACGTTCTTATTATTTCGAGGAGCATTCCAATTATGGGAACAGCTATGATTTTTCATTATGTACCTTTTGTACTTTTGTTTTTACACTTTTCCTTTGGAAAGTTGCAATCCGCCTTAGATCCGGAAGTTTATCAAACAGCTGTAAGTGCTCTTTACCGCCTATGCTTAATCTTTCGGTTCTTTGAGCGATCTCATCATATAGAATCTTGTGCCTAATGTTGATACCTATTGTGGTAATTTTTGGCAATAACAGGAATAAACGTAATACAAAAATTGTATTCATAAGCAATCAAAACTGTTTGTAAACTATCTTCTAATTTTTTTGTAAGATAATTTTGCATCTAGATGCTTGTTTAAACCCTCACAACTACAATTTGTCAAACATCGAAGCCTGTAGATAATTAATTTTTTCAGGTGAGCTCTTAAGGGTTACCGTTATCATATTTTTACGCGAACCCGTGGTTTTTACCACTAGTATCCATGATGTCCTATCAGGTTGTTAATATGTGTTAGTGTTCTACTATTGTCGCCTCTTTTTTATGACCAAATAAAGTTGCAGTGAATAGGTTTAGTTAACGAAGTAGTTTTAGTACCTAATCTCTTTTGACTAAGTCACCTTTTTTGTCTTTTGGAACTTTCTTCGCGATTTTTTATTCACCACTAAAACAAAAGCTGTTACTTAACCGATAATTTCCTAATTTTAGCGTGAAGTTATTGAAAGCAAAGGATACTGGGTCAAAGAATATGTAGTTGCAACTGAGGACGGGTTCTATCTCACTCTGCAACGGGTCGCTCAAAAGTCTAAGTTGAGTAATGCACAACGAAACGTTGTCCTGTTGCAACATGGTCTGCTTGACTCTGCGCACACGTGGATTAATAACTTGGCAAATCAAAGCTTGGGATTTATTCTTGCTGACCTGGGTTTCGATGTCTGGTTGGGTAACAGCCGTGGTAGTACCTACTCCCAAAGACATGCCTACCTTCAGCCCAGCGATTTAGCATTTTGGGAGTTTTCATGGGATGAAATGGCACATTACGATTTGCCTGCAGTCATCAATTTTATTGTTGGAGTAACAGGAGTTGACAAAATTTTCTATGTTGGACATTCACAGGTAATGTGTACACTCACTAACATGAGTATTTCTGATGTCATATTCTTGTAATGCCAGGGCTACAGAGCATTGGGTAAATTTGATGTTAGTCATTTATTTTAAGCTTGGGAATTCTGAGTTATGCTAAAAATCTACTGTTGGCCTGACCACAAGACCGCTTATGAATATTGCCCATAACTAGTTGTCCGTAGTTTATCACTGGCTTAGGTCACTAATGTAGATCTTCCTTATAACTCTATCACACTCAATCGACCCATTGTTTAACTTGGATTTTATTTTATAGGGTGCAGCAATAGCATTTTCTAAGCTTAACAGCGACGCCGCACTGCGTTCTCGAGTGGCCGCATTTGCCGCTCTTGCCCCAGCCGTTTATCTGGGTGATGTGGAAAGTCCTTTTCGCCTCCTTGTACCTGTTTGCAAAACTCTTGAAGTCGCAAAAGTTTGGCTTGGCTCCAGACGTTTTTTACCATCGAACTGGCTTGTGCGATTCCTAACCACATTTGTTTGTCAAAAGGAGAACTACCCTTTCGTTTGTAAAAACATCATTTTCCTTTTGGCAGGATATAATGCGAAAAACCTAAATACGGTACATCCATCTTTACATTTTTAACTTGCATTTCTCCTGAACTTCTTTTGAAAGATGACTAATTTGCTTGATTTGTTCATGATTGCATTAAGTGACTTTTTAAAATAGCCATTTTTCTGTAGATGCAGTGATTTGAAAAGCGACGACGTTTTATACCTGTTTTGTCCTATTAATGTAAGTGCTAAATATCAAGAGTAACTTGGGTTGATGTAGACACTAATCTAAGGGAGGGCTTAAGCCAGTTCATTTCAGTATCATATCTTTAGAGTTAGCCCTGCTGCTATACATGTTGCCAACTTTCTATGACGTAATTTTTTGTTTCATCTGTGACCTATTAAGTGGATAGCGTCACTGCGGCTATGAAATATACACGTAACCGGGAAAACATCGGACATATTTCCATTTAGGCGATATTGATGCGTTTTAGATGGTTATTTTTAAGTGATGCCTGCCCATCGATTTCGATTCAAGGTAGATTGGTGGTGCAACGTCAAATGACCTAATGCTGCTTGCTAATTTGTGCCGTCTTCTATTATCTGTTTTCGTTGTACCTGCAGACACGACTGCCAGTGTACGTCTCACATACTCCCGCCGGAACGTCCGTTCAAAACATTGTTCATTACTGCCAGGTAGGCTTATTATATTATCCTCCTGCTTGTTCCGCACAATATTTTGACTCAGTTTAATGGATGGGCGGCTACTGTTCCCCAAAGCAGTTAATGTGTGCACTTTTTACCGGTGTTAGTTTCACTGACTTACTGTCTCATAAGTTGCAAGCTGTGCGTTTTTGATTAGGACAGAAAACGTTGCTCAGAGTGGCAGAATGGTAAAAACGAGTAATCGACTACTGACAAGTGAAAAGCGTATATTCGTTGTAAAACCGTTTAATGCAGCAAACCTAAGTGCAACACGCAGCGGATTTCGAGAAAAAAATTTTGAACACTAAAAGGATAGACGAAGTCCAGCTTCATTCACCGCTTTAAATGAACCGGTTTGTATGAAGACCTTCCAAGTCCGTTTGCCACTTTGAACGAATCGGGTAGTTCGAGTTGCTTTTGGTCCTTATGCGCAAAAGTCCATAAGAACTTGATGTCTCTCAAAGATCAATTGCTAAATTGTTGCTCAAGGCCCAAGTAAAACCATATCCCCCCAATTTCCCAGCTTGCTAAGAGAAGATGAATTGTGAGTCGTGTTTCTGTAAGATCCCCTCCTCGTTGACTTTGTCTTACGCCTCTGGAATTTGTTCCTTGTGATGTACCAAAGAACTCGGTCTGCGCCAAAAAACCAACGCTTTTTATGCGCTAAAATCAACAAAGTCTTGTGTTGATCTGTGCGCTACTTTGTTCCACATAAAACTGAGAAATTTATTTGAGGATTTAATAATGTGTAACCTGAATATCGGTAAGTTTTGCCATTTTTAACAAAACTATTTCGACAGCCTGGTTACCTCGGACTTACCTTCGAATTTGAAATAAACAAAGGTTTTTTCACGTGGTATTTTGCGCACTAATCTAATGGGTTTTTTTAATTGGTTCGTGTTACGCGTGTACTATTCAAACGGCGTATTATTTGGAGAGAAGATAAACAACGCTAGCTTGCGACGGTCGAGGCTTGATGGTTTGATATATTGGGCCTTGACACCTATCAAAAATAAACACTTCATTATCGCACTGTCGATCTATCTTCAGTTAAGACAAATGTCTTTGAAATGGTGTCTTGTTCGTGAATATTAAAGCTACGTTTTCAGGCTATTGATTACGAAAAAAAAAACCGGGATCAAAGTGTTCAGCTTCTAACAGGATTACCTAACACTTTTAATCTATTTGAAAACATAATACTTTCAAATCGCCTTGTATTGATTTTTGATAACTCAACTTCAATTCGCACGAGATGCCTTTCCCTGAGTCGGTCTTGTTCACTCGAATTGGCGTTTGCAACTTAAAGAAAACGACCGTAGTAAACCCCATTGCCACATTTCCAGGTCTGAAGAGACTACCTGCTTTGATTTGATAAGCCTTGTAGTTTACTGATGAGTTTAATTATTTTTGGAAATGTTACTGTGGCCAGTCTCATGGTTGGTTAACTTTTCCAAATCATAACGATACTGCGGATGACATCTCAGGTTCCCGTGATAACTTCAAATTAATCCGAAGTCAGAAGTTGACATCCCAAGCGTGGGTTTTGGAATTTCGGTAATCTAGCTTGGTTTTAAACTTCAAATGTGATTTGTGATTTTTTGGTAATAAGTAACTTTTGAAATTTTGAATTTGACAAAGTCAAAATGGATTGAGATTGTGTAATTTGAATGGGCCGACTAAATGTCAAGGCTCATTTCTGTTTGACCTCAGTCTGTACGATTTGAGCTAATCCTGCAGTATTATTTCTCTAAACACCGAGGTGCCAGTCAAAATGTATTAGGACGTGGCTTAGGTCTGTTGTAAAAAGTCCATCGATGCTGTCAGAATTAAAACTGTACTGTCACTGTACACTAAGAGGGTGTTTAGAGGGTTTCCTTGTAGAAAAGGTTCTAGTGATGTCTTGGTTGCTTTCTTGGACCCGTCCTATAACCATACCGATTTCGTGTTTGCCTTCAGAGTATATCCCACGGACGATTCCAGGCCTTTGATTTTGGTACGAAAAAGAACATCGAAAAGTACAATCAAACGGCTCCACCGTTATTCCACTTGGACAACTTTGACATCCCTACCAGTGTCTACTATGGTGGCCGCGACTGGCTGGCGGCGCCGCAGGACGTGGAAAGGATCCTTCTAGAGCTGCCGAAAGTCCCTGGACGGGTGCGCAGTGTCTACTTACCGGATTATAACCACCTTGATTTCGTCTGGGGACTTGACGCTGCTAAACTGGTCTATTCCGACATTGTTGAATTCTTCAGAGGACATCAGTAGTCACTTGCTCTCCTACCACTGATATGGCTGCAACTAGATTTCCCCCTATCGTTTTTTTTGGCCCATTGATTTCAAACTGTCCCCAATTTATTACGTTTATTGTCCCACCTAACTTAGACATTCGTGTTTATATGCGAACAATTATTATGCTAATAACATAAATTCGCTTCTCTAGTATTCTCAGATGTATTAAAGCTTTTATATAGATTGCCACTCTGGTCAATTTTTATGTGGGCGACTTTTACACTATGCGTCAACACAGAGATGCCACCGCCTGTAAACGGCATTAACTGCAATCGGCTTGCTATCTTTTTCTTCTTTAAGACCATGTGTTTGGTTAATGCAAAAAACGATTTAAATTTTTCTGATTGATAGATCACAGTAGACATAGTTAGAGACCTAATATTTGACTTCTCACTTGAATGACTGGTCATTGTCACAATATTGTTGTCCACCGGTGTGTCCGCGTACAGTAGATCGCAGTCGTGAGAGTCAAACAACTGATTCACTGTTGGGAAACATTTCGATCCCTGTGCGATTGTTCTTAGTTAACGTCCATCGCTTTGACTAGATGCTCTGTCTACCTAAACACGATGGCTGTTGCATGCAATTGGTTTAGCACAGCCGTGGTATATTTATTCAGAAGTGGTTTGCCATTAGCGTCACTCATTGTGTTTGTCAGCCACATTTCGGTCATGAGTCACCTACTTTGTTTTGTTTTGTGATAGACTTATCGTTTTTTGGGTTTACTAATTCGGTTGAATTAGACATGCAGAAGTGGTTGTCAGTAGCCGGCATCCAGCTAGAGTTCCTCACATAGTCTATTTGGTTGTAAATGGCAATGAAGACGCAAATTTTCATGATAGCTCATTCACACAGGCCGTAGATCGTTATGTGAAAATCAGTAACAACTCAAGGCCGAAGCTTTAGCAAAACATGATTAGTGAATGACCTTTCTGCATGAGAGGGCCACGCATGCCCCTTTACAATACCTCTAAACGCCCTCGTCTTCGATTCATATTCGTAGCCATTTAGATGCAGCAGAAGAAAATATCACTGGAAATTTATCTTGTGTAGTCAATTAGGTCTACTGCCTGAATACAATTTCAATTATAATCTTTCAGAAACCAATGATGGTGGATGCTGAATTCAATAATGACTATTGGGGAATGCAAAATGCGAATGTGCTGAGTTTTATGCAGTGGGCTACTCATTTGAACTTAACTGAGCTCAAAGCTCAATTGTAAGGCATGACACAGGGTAGGGGTTGGCAAGACCATCAGTTAAGAAAGCTATCAGACAAGTCCTAAACTGCTAGAACTTCATCTGCGAAACATAGGTCAGCCAATGCCCATCCAGCTGTGGTAGTCTTCGTTTAAATCCTCATTGTCATTTGACAGGTCGATTTCACCTAAAAATGGCTTCCTAGTTCTAAAAAGGCATTGCTTGCTATGTAACTCATTTGACTGACACCTGGATACGTCTAAGGCAAGCCTCCTTCAAAGTAAAGCACGCGCATTGCAAATTCTGATATTTAAAAGAAACCCCTATCTTGTAGCACCCACAATTGCGGCGAATTCTTTGGCAAAATAGATTATGTGCAGCAACGAGCTAGAAACTAAACTACGTGTAGAGCTACTATGTTCAAAGTGATGCTTGTTTCGGAGGAACAAGTCAAAGGCACTCAGTTGGAATTACCCTAAAACTACAGACACCGTATTGTAAAATGTTAGGAAGAAGAGATGCGTTTTGCACTTAATTACCTCGCCAGGGAATACAGACTCAAGATAACAAGCTTTAAACGGACTGTATCTAGGGGGGGGTTTGCATTTTACAGATATATATATATATATATAAATACAACTGGGTGTCAAAATAGCGTTGGTGCGGAGTAGAAGTGGGGGCGGTCGACGCAGAAGAGGATGCGGGGATTTGTACGATCAAATGCATTTCCGGACTGCCCTAGGCTGGAATGCTGTGCTTGTAGATGAAGACAAATCCAGGGAGCTAGTTATTTGGAGTCTTCATTTTCGCGTTTTCAATCCTACAACGTAGTACTTTTTAATCAGAATATTCGAAATCTGCTGACCCTCGTGGATTCAACAAAGTACATCTACATCATAGATGTGCTTAATTTGTATGAAAATGCTGCATGATTAGGAAAAAAACACATGAACATTTGTTGTCAGGAGGGAACTTCGCGTGGATTATGTGGGTAACAAGCGAAAGAAAATAACCAGGTAAAGTTGGTGTAATTGGAGATACTCACAAATAATGTAGAGCCTATTTCGCTCCACGACTGTCGCTAACAACAGATTTCATTTCAGGAATTCTTGTAGTTGATCACTCTTTTGTGCTCATAAGGATCCTGGGAGCGTTGCATTGCTGAACCACACTGGGTGACTAATAATTCAACATTTATTTAATACGCCTTCCTTCCTTGATTGCACAAAGAGTAACCTTCGTTCCTGTCCAATATGCAATTCATCTGATAAGTCTACGAATAAGCAGGGCGTAAGCTATGTTTACGTGATGCAACGAGGTTCATTATTCCAAAAAATGCATTGGACCTAGCGAATTAAAATTTCAACACCTGAAAATACAAAGCAAGTGCTGTCATGTTTCTCATGGACACGAGACGGCACTGAGCATCCTTTGTGGCTGCAATCGAAAAAGGGAAATGGCGAAATCATTGGTAGAATCGGCAATGGAACGAGACTTAAGCAACCGTAACAGGTGCAATAAAAAAGAGCTACCCAAACCTACGCAAGAGATGGTTAGTAGCACCTTGTATCTCAAGTGTTATTATTAGGATCACAGATCAATGCCGATGCGTTGTGGTTCTGAACACTTTGTGAGATTTTAAGTGCACAACTTACCAACATCTTGCGCTGTGTCTGAGTGACGTTTTGTTTGGGTTTTTGTCTTTAGTCGTGCACACAAAATGAGCGTCGAGTTCGAAGCGATAAGCAGAGCCACGACCACTGCAAATTGGGTTTTTAATTGAACAGTATAATCAGCTGTGGTAAGATAGCTTGCAGATTAATTTAACTTGTCACGGATTGCTCAAGTCAATGCGGTACTGGTGTTAGGATAATTCAATCTATTAGTTGAGTGGAGGCTAGCGATCAAAATATGCCCCTAATTGCCGATTCGAATGACCATCCCTTAGCTGAATGTTGCACAAAGGTAAGCTAAGGTGTTTGAGCGTTAGACATTCGCAAATTGGGTTTAAATAAACAACAGCCATTTCAAATCATGGAATTGGCGTTATCTACTAAAATATACATCTCTACAAAACCTTTTAAGAAGCAACATTGGTTTAGTAAAATCTCACTGACTGGTATTTAAGAACATTCAACGGCCCTAAGATATACCAAAAATATTTTTAACTAGATTTTCATGTCAATCAGGCAGCCTATGTACAATTTCAGTCAGGGTATCACTCATGGAGTTTCAAGTCTTTCAATTTAGCATTTTCGATTCATCGTTTGGTCCAGATGTAATAAGTCATCACTATAAACCGGGAGTAAGCAGAAGGATGGACAATTTCATCTCAGGTCAGGTTTTGGTATGGCGAAAGCACGTGAGATTTTCCCTCACAAAGCCTTCGTGGATTCTGAGGCCGAAATTAGTGTAAAATCTCATTTATGCAGTCAAACACCAATTATAAATGTCGTGACAGTTAAAAATCCAGTTATACTCCTCGATTTTCCGAATGCCCGGAAACTTTTACTCTGATTTACCCTCCTTAGTGCATACTAAAGAAAGCAGACCCGTTTAATCCACAAATATTGAGACGGTGTGCCTTTAGTCCATCTCCCAAATCCGAATTAGTTATGCTAATAACTTTTTGGACATCTTTACTATATATCAATCAGTTTTTTTAAAAAAAAGTTAGTTCCAGTCAAGTGTCAAAATAACCAGTGTTAAATGTTTCAACATACAATCTTGTCCTGTGATTTAAAAAATTGTCCTGAATACTTTTGTCGACAGCCATCTGTTAACTTTAAATGGATCTCCTTCATTTTTGGTTAGAAATATCATGCACTTCAATTCGCTCTACTGATTTCAAATAAGTAGACTGAGCTCAGAACGGACATTGAAAAGCATAATTTCTTCTTTCACATTAATTGTACTGGCTCCATTCCCATTTTTTTGATGAATTCAATAGTAGGAAAATTTTTTTACAAAGAAGATGGTACATTAATTTGAAGAGCAAAAAGACGCAGTGACATTTGGTGGACACGAAGCGTGTGAGAGGACGCTACTGGCAAATTTTCTAATTCTGCAAAATTTTTGGTATCAAGGAGGCGTGCAAATATAGTTAAAAGTTGTTGTTTTATTGAATTTTAATAATGGTGGGTTTTGATGTGAGAAAGCACTGTAAGAATGGAAAACAATGGTGTTTGTCCTAAGTTAACTGTTATTGTTTTGCAGTGTGGATTGTGCAAGGACACTACTTTATTGCAGGTAATTAAATGATTTATCTTTACTCAAATGAAAGTTAATAGAGAAAATACTGACAGTTTATCGCACTGTCATGACATAGACCATGATGAATCAAACCTTTTGTTAAACTTAGAGTTGCTTAGTAGTGAATATTTTCTCAAACGAGTGTGAGTGAAGCGTATTCACGAGTCGATCGAATGCCATCGATTTTCGATTACAGTTGACGTTCGAGATGCACTCACGCGCTTGGCTATAAAAGACGCGTGTGGCCAAATGCAAATAAATCGTAACATTCCCTATCAGCGGTCTTGACTTTCCTCTCGGGCTATTACGGACTGTCAACTAGCAGGGTTGTAAAGTAGTGCTAACGAAGCTGCTAAATTTGTTGATCCCGAAAACCGCAACCACTGAATTTCGACTCCGCCAATTAGCAATTTCTCTCGAACTTTGCACAACCCTTTGTTTTGTTAACAATGAATAACCCTATTACTGTTAACCTGGGATCAGCAAACAGCATCTCAGGCAACTTTCACTTCAGCCGTCGTAATGCCCGAATTCGGTTTATGCAAGTCGAGACAGAATTTCGTAACCTAAAGGTGTCGTCCCAAGCCTTCAAATTCGCATTTACCAACTGAGGTCGCCACTGAAGTTGTCGATCTAGTTGAAACAAAGCCCCTGAAAATCCCTGTGACAAATTGAAAGCTACTGTTCTCGCACGAACCACCAGCTCGAATAAGGCCCGTCCTCGACACCTCCTACCTGGTGTTGAACTAGGCGGTAGGTCTCCGTCCAAACTCCCTCGCCATATGCGCTACCTTACCAGGGACATCAAGGTTGATGATTCTTTCCTGCGCCAGTTATGAGCGAAATGATTCCCGACAAACACGAATGAAATAATTTTGTTGCAGATCTCAGACAAACCATTGAAGAAATTTGCTAAAACGGCTGATAAAATTCACGAGTGTCTCTCTCAAGGACTGGAAAAAGGAAGTCGTCTTCCCTGGTGTAACAGCCAACGCCTACAAATTGGGCATTAATAAGTTTGAAGAACGCATGGACAAATTATCATTGAAAGTGGATGAATACACTACGGGTAACCTGATCGATTTCTATTGGCATTCGCAAAGCCGTCGACTTTCTTCATCACGTGTACGCCGACCAAGTCAATCAGGGAAACTATCTGGCCTGTGACGGTACGATCAGCGGTATTTTGACAAGGCGCAAGCCTGTAAATACCCATGTAGTCACCCCCAGGCCTTCAAGCCGTCCAACTTACCGTCGGAAAACGAGAAGGCCAGTCATTGAGGACAGCAGCTGGCTCAGGCACTCCACCAAATCGCCTATTTTACGTCCCTGATCGAGTGAGTGGCTTAAACTTCCTGATTGACACTGGTGCCGAGGTTTGCGTAATTCCGCCAGTACCTGTTAAACGCCACCTCGAAGCCTTTGGTCTGCGACTCCAAGCTGCGGATAATTCGCCCATTGTAATATATAGCCATCACAGCTTTACGTTAGATTAATCTCAATGTAAGTTGACAGAATTATTTTGTGGGAGTTGGTAAACCTCCTAGGGTTTAATACGGCAAAAAGATGAAAATCAAGACCGTTTTAATATCTAGGACACAAGGTTTTACCGAGATAGCGGCATTGTGTGAAGTAATGAAATTAATAAGTTTGTAAGCGTAAACGAATTTGTTAAAGAATGTAATTTTTGTAAACAAATTAGCAATACTTGCTCAATTTTGGTAATTCGATTATTCCGTACATGAGTAAGATATTAGTCAACTGTTTTGTTGAATTCAGCCATTCAAAGCAATAAAACGGACAAATTCTTGCTAGGCAAACAATGTGACGTAGAATATGAGATACCGTAACTTATCAAAAAATAAGTCAAACGTCGACACCTTTGAAAATCAGACCTTTTGTAATTTATGGGACAGAATTCAGGAAGTTTTTTTTATAAAACACAAAGTCTAATCTTGCGCAGACCTGTACATCTCAAGGAGCTATTTAAAATTTCGTAATTTCCAGTATTATCGAAACACATCTTAAATGTTTGCAGATAAAAATACTTGTCATTTGGCAAAACAAGAAACATTTGACATTTCAAAAAATAGCCTGACTTTGTCTATTCACTATTTTTCGACTTGACAAACTCGACTTAGCGGGAAATCAAAACTGCCATTGACGATGTCTCAAAAGTCGTTTAAAAAAAACAACCTTATTGAGACCGTACACTGCAAGGAAGTCGTAGTAATGACCACGCCTACATCCGAGTTTGCACACCGTCTGACCCAGACACTGAATAAATAAATAAAATTCTACGAAGCATTGGACAGATTTACACCTTGAGAATTATGAAAAATGTTTACACAGGGAGCTTAACTGCGCCTGGTTGCAGCATCTGCCGATTTTGTGAAATTATGACTGCCTCGGAAAATCTCACCGACAAAACAAACTATAGGGTGAAAAAACTTCCATTAACACGCATTTCTCAATTCATTCAGCCGTGCCTGACTTTCATAGTTTTATCAGGACAGTTCTTCCTCTACTCCCATTCTACACTGCGATTTTGGCATTGCTAAAATGTTGCAGGGCAAAAGGGGGAATGATTGGACTGACTAGAGGGTGGGGTGGGGTGACATATGGCTTTTGGAGACATGCAGAAGAGAACCTAGAGGGCAAAACAAAAAGCTGAACGTTTTCTACAGCTTAAGCCTCCTGAATTTCAAACACTAATTGGTTGTCAAGAAAACAGTATAGAAACCAAGCAGTTTTGCCTTTTGAATTCATTACTGTGTGCATTTTATTTGACTTAGACGGTCAAATGAAACTTGGGAGTTCTGGACACGGACGTTACGGTAGACATGGCATATGTTGATGTCTATACGTCAACATAATGCACGTAAAACACTGGAATCGGTATTTGGAAATGTTATTATACTCACTGGAAGTTGTCGCGTTTGCTTATCAGCGCAAATAAACGCACTGTTCAATCGCCATGATGGATTATACAGCCCACTTTGCACTATTTTGTTCTGCAATAAGACGGCTTTACACGCGAAAGCAATTCTCTCCAATGATTTGCAGAAGGCCTATGCTTGAAATAGCTGAAAGGACTACAGAACAAATGTCTCCCATGTACCCCAAATCGGTAGTTAACCACTCGACTGAAATGATGTGTGATCATGACCACTGTTCCCAACTAATAATTGAAAAAAAAATTAGATTTAAATGGAAAACTGAGATGCTTTACCACTCCATTCGATTTTGAGACGTTTTCTTCTGATGTTTCTACACTGGGAGTTCGAGTGGTTGTCAGCGGTGATTCGACAACCGAAACGGACAGGACAGTGACTACGGAGGTCTGATTGGTGCTTGTTGTGGTTAGGGGTTTCACTAGGTCTTTTCGGGTGCCACTGTTAGCCCCGCCTTGTTGCCACCCACTGCTTAGCATCTCAGGGTCGGAGTAAAGGTAGGTGTCGGAGGTGGTGGCAGCGGGAGTCGCCGAGTTGCCAGATGGATCAAACACCGCGGCACAGTTGAAGGGCCTTCGAGAGGCGTGCGCCACCTCACTGTCCGACTCGGCCAACAACGACGTCCCCCCAACACCACTTAGTGGTGAACGACGCAACTGACTTTTCACTGAAATCACCTAAACATGCGGAAATCGGAGGAACAGGTAGGACTGGATCCACAAACAAAGCGGTTGACTCACAGGCTGTGGATAAATAAAAAGCGTCTAAAATTTTGGCTTTGTGTGGAAATTATTCAAGGATTTGCAGGCTAATAAAAAAATCACCAGGAACTAAATACTTTCAGTTGGACTTATTGCAAATGATGAAAATTTCCTGTACAATCACTGGAAACCATTGAGTCACATGCTATATTTTAAAGTGATTTAAACCTTGACATGAAAATGTATTTGGGCAAAAATGTAGACCAACACAGCTTATCTAACATCGGAATGCGAAGAACAAAGAGCCACTAAGTGGTATACCGAGCATCTTTTACGCCAAATACGCGGCAATTCAACGACTTGGAGCGCATGTAAATAAAGCACTGTTTTCGATTTAATGAAACGAAATAAGCTGGAGTTGGTATGGCGGTTCTGACCTTGCTCCCTATTGTAGTCATTTGAAATTCAAGCGTCTACAGTATAGCTGATTTTCCGAATTGTCAGTTTCTATTAAATACGCTCTTTTTATCTCAACAAACCTAATTCAACTCCATACGCGTTGCAAGCTACACGCTAAGAACTCAAATGAACAATTGGAAATCCATGCGACCTATGTCAAAAGGTTAATTGAAAATGAGGACAGGATCAATTTTTACTGCATACTAAGTCTGAATAATTTAGTTGTCTGGGTTGCACAATCTCCCTTTGGTTCTCATCTATTTATATCGAGACATATACCAAAAAGGTTTTTTTTGTTAATTTGAATATTTAGCTCAAGTCAGTGAGTTTTATTTAAGTTTTTGATTTGTAGCAGAAAAAAATGGTTATGCAGATTTGTACATCGTAAATTTCTTTGAAATTATCTGCGTCTTAGACGTCGAAATCGGTGCTAAAAATGGTAATTGTCAAGAGTGTTAGTGAATGCCTTAACTGCAAAGAAACACATGTGCAGCCCGGTCAAGCGATCAAGATATCTTACACTTATGATTTATAGTGGATACAACGCAGCCCTAAAGCCTCACCTACACATGTGGGAACGAAGGCTAAAGTTAGCGGTAAAGAAATTGATTGATTCTGGACCATTTCATCCAAGTTTCAAATGTGAAAATGTCTGATTATATCTCCGAGTTTTGTTAAATAAAATGTCATTGTGGCCGGGTAAAGAAGGTACTAGTTTTGGACTCTCGTAAGGTCACCTTGACGCGGTCTAGCAATAAAACGAACAGGTGGTTTCGCAAGACGACAGCTTGCTTGGAAATGTAGATGCCAACTGCTTTGGTGGGTTCGGTGCGCCTGTCCTACTGCCCTTGCGGTCTTTGAACCACTTCCACCTTCAAACTTACTGTTTATTTCTTTATGCAGCAGTGTGACGACTACTTGCTAGATTTAAGGTTGGTTCAACCGCAATTACGGCATTTTCATAATACTGAGGTACGTTTTTTTTCAGATAAAAATTAAACCACGACTTTTATGCATTCGGGGACATTTCATCGACGATCGATTTTCACAGAATATTCTAGCTTAAACTAACTTTGACTTCGTTGATTGGTTATTTTGCCCGTGTTTATTATAAAAAAGGAGGCATGGGGATTTTTAACTACACAATCTGTTGACTGTGTTGCCTTTTCTGACTGCACATCATGAAATAGGCGTAAAAAATGCAAAACCACGCATCCGTTGCAATGGAGATTTAGAGGCATGTTACGTATCGTATCAGGCTAGATGCCAAAAAAAAAACACAAACAAGCTATCGTAACAATACAGAATTTACTTGTTGTGATTTGTCAAGGTGCTTCTCGTAGTCGAGATCACAAGTTTCCTCAGTGTTTTTTTCTAAAAAAATCGCTGGCTGAACTGCGAAACCATGAACCAAACATAGCGTAGTAAATTGCTTATAACACGTGCCAAGTTCAGAGCCTTTGCCAAAAGCCCGGTGTTAATTATGGTGTCTTTCTGAGTGGATGGAAGGACATAGGGAGCAAACACGCTTATTCTTGGAAATGAGAATGATACATTGAGGGACAGAATCAGAAGACACGGTCAACACACCTTAGAGATAAAGCAGGAGAACACTTTCAAATATCAACAACATGGCCAGGTTTTCGGTAATGCAGTATTGTTTTTGTCAGTGGTTTCAATGAATGCCTGTTACTAGGTGCACATTTCTTGACCTCCCTCAACTGCAAGTCAAAATGTATTAGCACTGAGTGGAAGAAGTAAAAAAATGTACAAAAGGCAAGTCTAGAGGGCTCCGCGGAAGTCTTTGTTCTATGCTAACGCAGAAGTGAAAAAAAGGCTGTTATTTGTAACCTTCTTAGACGAGGCATGTGACATTTTAACCGACAGGCTTGCCTTGCTACTGCTTACACGAGCTCATGTTATAGATTTACGAAGTTTTCAATTTTCCAGCAAAGTTTCCTATTTATTACAGTTTTCAGCAGACGGATGTTAATGTTTAGCTGCCATTCGCATCAACTGAGCGTTTAATAATTAAAGAAACTGGGGCTGACCTCGACACATTCATTTTCCCAACCATTTTTAGGGGAAAAAGCGGTTTAGCCTCTAGTATTATCCTAGAATTCCCTTATTCACTTAGTGAAATATCGGCATGATTGTGATGCCACACCCAAAAGTACCCACAACAATTTCACCTCCCCAAGACATTTCTTAATTGGCTTAAGACCCACTACTCGAATTCATGAAAAGTAAGTTTTCACAAACTGCAAAAATATGCATTTTTTGATTATTTCCCACAGCCAGAGTAAGGCGGGTTGGATTTGTTGGATAAAGTTTGGCCAAAGGAATAGCTAATGAAATGAAATTAAACATTGTATACAAATTGCATGAATTAGCACCCGGTCATTCTACTATTCAGTTGCTGTTTTACGAATTACCACCAAGTCTATAGTTTTTCCTATCTGAAGATGGTCAAAAAACCTTCCACGATTGCTTTGGGACGATCTTGGTTACCAGTGCCGCTTTAAAAACCACAATGAGAGTTCATAAGAATGACCTGAAGGTCAAACGTTAGACGAATGCAACTCACTGGTTTGGTTTTGGAATTGGCTTTGAGCAGTGCGCCAGACGCCGCGCCAACTGAATGCGAAATACTCCTAGGGCGATTCTTGTAGGTCACATCAACTGGTGGAATGGCGCTGGGGCCGAAACCGCTTGGTCTTCCCAAAGCGTGCTGAGGAGAAACCGGGAGGGGGTTGGTGCCTCTTCTCTGCAACGACATCGTGCTGCCGGGCTGATCATTTGGCATCGTCGATGAGGTTAGCAAGAACTCGGCGTCCAGGGAACGAGGCTCGTTGACAAGTACTTCCAGCGGTGTGCGTGTTCCACTGCTACGACGAATAAGGCTGCAGCTTCGGCGAGGTAATGCCGCAGTCGCTGTTCGTGGACGTGTGTAGTAATTTTGTTGGTAATATGAAGTAGTTGGCATGCCAAAAACCTCCTCACTCTGTTTCGCCGTCTGGTTTGGGCTGGTTTTTAGAAGCCGCATCAAGGTCTCGAGTTGAATCGTAAGGTCACGTCGGTTACCCTTGAGGATATATTACTTGATTTAAACAACTTAAATTGTAGTGGGTTAAAGTAACCAACCATACAGGAAAGCCGACGGATCAATGCTAATGGCAAATGCGAAATCTTCAACTATGCAAAATTATCTGTTAATGAAACCTCATCAATGAGCGATCTACTTGTAAAAAGTCGTTGGCTAAATTAAAAAAACGAAACAGTTGTAGTGAGTAGCCCAGATTTACGACCATCAACTCGGTCGTCGCAACCCTCAACACGCTGCCTACTTTTTCATAGCGCCCCCGTCTGTCAAATTGGACCGCCTGCTCATTTACCGTCATCATTGAGAGCTCCACTCATCTGGACATCAGTCATTTGTACTTTAACTAGGTCATCCCAACTGTGTCGGCAAACAACTTCATGAGTCATGCACGGCCTTGAACACAAACATGCGCGCGACAACGCCGTTGCCTCGACTTTATCTGGTCCCCTTTATCTTCCTTGGTATCTACGTTCCCTAACCGAACCAAGAGAAGACGGCCACCTCGGTGTGTTTCGGAACCACAAGTCAGGGCCTTCAACACATGGTATAACGCGAAACGTCTTCACAAAAGCCTTGCAGAACTTGAATTAGCTAACTGCCCTGCACATTTACTAATTACGATGATCTACCAAATAGGAATCTGTATGTAGTTAGTGCGTCGAGGATAATTTGGATGCTTTCACACTCAAAGGGTAGAATTCCTAAGAGGGGTCATGACTTGTGCTATGAGCAATTTTAGTTTAATCGAACCAGCATCACCTTCTCTTAAGCTACATTATGAGCATTCAGATTAAGGCGTTTAGGCAACCACCAGTCTATACTTTAATAACTAATAGCTGCGAGTGTTTTCATCGGAACTGATTTTGGTACACATCAGTGCTCACCTGTAAATCATTCATTCGGGCCTCCAGTTCAGATTTGCGCTGTCGAAGGGCATTGAGTTCAGCCACGAGCCTGGGGTCTTCGTTTTCACAAGACTGCGACGGCGGTTGAACAAGGCTTGCGGAGGCATTCTTGATGCCACTGTCTCGCATTGCAGCAGCGATTCCCGCGGCTTGATTCGCTTGTTCCATTTTCAGCCGCTGTATCTCCATTAAAATCTCCCTAAACAAGGCGACGTCAAATAAGCGCTCGAATCGACTTGAAAGTCAAACATTCTTTATTGAATTCTACAGCACTGAGTAAATTCTATCGCAGATATATCTTTTGTCCGACCATTAATAAAACGCGGCGGGTTGTAATGCTGTAAATTCATATTTGCTAATTCGCAACCTCAGATTCTAAGCCAGAAAGCACACACAAACAAGATTCTTCGTTGATCATTAACAAACTGTGATGAGATTCAAATCAGTCTTCATAAATTGCGATATAAAAAAGGCTGTTGACAGAAGTCAGTATTTTGGAATGAAGGCATCTTTCGCACCTGCGTATGTCAATAAACAGAGAGTTGAAGAGTCGGGAATGCAAGATCATAGGGCTGTAAGTTCATTGTTACGGAACCATCTCACCAATGTTAGCATTGAAGCTACGCAATTTAGTTTGAAGAAAAATGCCAGAGTGAGCAAACGAGAAATAGTAAAGGCCTATTTGATGGCCATTCAAGGTTATTTTAATTGCACTCAATAATACTGAAATGCAAGTTTTCGAGTTCGTACAAAGACCACGGTTATTGTTTGTCCAGGGTTACTTACAAAAGGTTTTATGACGGAATAACCCGCTGCCTGACAAGTGTTTGTAGAAACCTCGGAAAACCTGAAGGCATCATCGGCTGATCACATTTTAATTTTAAAAAAAATTTTGGTTCTAGAAGAAATGGCACAAACAACATCTTCGCAGTGAGTTATAGACTGGTGGGTGTGGAAATCGTGATAGTTCTGCAAACTGGTGACGAAGTGGGGTGTCTCAATTATGGCGATTTGTTTGTAAGGCAATCAGACCGCTTTATTGCCAAAGTAGAAAGACGCATTCGCATAATTGGCATGTCACACCACACTGAGAGCCCGAAATCAATTCCTATTTTATATTTTGTACTTAAAAAGTAAATACAATAAACGGACTCTTTAGTAGCAAATGACTCAAGCTCTTTAACACTTGTCCAGTATCATTGACAAACACTGAACAAAGCGGAGCTCAGTGGTTAATTAAATTTCCAACCGCCAAAATGTCGGAGGATACGTAAAAAATCCCAGATTTTCGTTCCAATTATCTTTCGTTTCACAAATCGGGTTATTTGTTTGCGTTAGTCGGACAACTGTCGTGACACTGACAATTTTTTATTTGCCGCGTTCATTTGCCAAGTCGGCATTTCAAAAGTGATTAAAAGGTGGCGAGGACTACTGTGCATCAAATCACTTAAGATTTAACTCAAAGACTAAAAGCTAACTGGCTTATTTAGTTAAAAAAAGACGCTGCAAGCAAAAAGCACATCAAGGCGTCGGTGGCTGTCTTAGTAAGAACGCCACATTGCTCCTCAAATCTCCCCTTTCAAGAGCCAAATAAATCAATTTTTTAACGCTTCATAATTGTTAAAGAGATAATATTAAAGATGCATCTGTTTGTCTCATATATTATGGGCAGTGGTTTCTTCACCACGTTAAATGCCCTATTTTGGAATCAGTATTTTTGTGGGCTAGATCATGCCACAAAGCTGCATGATCTTGAATTAGTTGTCGCATTAACGTCTGACGCTGTGTTGGGGCGGCGAAATCAACCTAACCATTTAGAAAAGAAAGCGGTTGATTTATTATGCCTAAACTTTAGGTAGCATGACTAAAATTTCCTTTCACTAATTATGAGTGGTGCCGTTAATTGTACTTGATGTTACCAATGAATCCTTATTAGGGAGTGTGAATTGGCGTTGTAAATATCCTGAGTATAACCGACAAGTAATCAATATAGTTAATTTGTTTAAAATTTTGGGATAAAAAAATCAACACTAATATAGGTTATTAGACAGAGCGACAGTATTTGCTTTCACAGCAGGATTCAAACACTTTAATTGGGCATAACAACCGAAGGCAAAGAAAACTATATTAACAACAGTTACCTGTTTTTAGCTTCAAGTTGCGCAACGAGTTCCTTCTGAGACTGTGTTGAACTGACAATTTCATCGATATTCTAAACAGCATAATGCGAAACTGAGTGGCTGTTAGTTTATGGTAAAAACCAACAACATAAGTGTAGTTATAGATAAATCATAGAGCAAAGTTAGCGTCAATCACTAAAAGCAATCCTTAGTTGTCTAAACTAAATATACCCGTAAACACCTTCACATTATTTAGAGTACCTGGCCTGTAGCAGATCCCACTGTAGCAAGACGACCCGGGTAATTTGCGATCAGCTTGTGTTGATCTGGCTTCCCAACACCCGTCTGACTCGGAGCCTGCCTGAACAGAGATCCATCGACAGGTGGCTGCTGCTGAAGGTGCTTCCTACCTAGGGTTCCGTCTGGGATTCCCATGGAAGCGCTCATTGTGCCTTCCACACCTACTGTCTCAGCTCTAAAAGTTAAAACAGAGTGGACGCTTAGTGTCCATAACACATTAAAATACAGTGTAAGGTATAACCATTTTAATTTGCACAAACCAAAGCTTGGAAGTTACAGTGAGGTTAATGACGGTTAGAAGTTTGAAAAGATGGCTTATGACTAAAACATTTTGGACATCGTGATTACCGATTTGTTGTCTAGGTGGTAAGACAGGAGACACTTGTGGAGGACGACGTTACGTCTTACCATTTGGTAAACAGGAGACACGAATATAGGATATCACTGACAACATTACAGATACTGGTGTTTAAATAAATCAAATGTCTGGTAGTCAACATGCCTAATGTGTGCTCCAATCTTATTTTAATGTCTGATCAAAATCAAGCTGCAATAATTTCGTGATGTGCGGTAAAACAGGCAGAATCAAACTTTTTTTGCAAACGATAAATTTACCAATCAGCCTGAAACAACTCCAAAAGACACCTTTTTATTAGCAGTATAAATCGCCTACTCCGTTTACTGTAATTACTTGCAAAATAATAAATTTTGCGCTGAACGGAATATTGTCTACACGTCCGAGCATGTATAATTATATGTTTACTTACGCGTCTACAGTTGTTAAGTCTTTTAAACTAAGACCAGCCACCCCTGGATAATGTACTGTTACGTAACTTAGTTAAAACCTTGGTTAAGAATTAACTTTATTGTAGCCTGCAGGCTTACAATGACAAAACACTACCAAAATTTTCTTAACAGTTTTTAAACTAATTTTAATACCTATTTCAAAAGCCATGATAGCTTCGACGACACGTCTTTCATGCCCGCACGTCACTTATGGCATCTCGTCCCTTCGACGAAACAAAATGGCATTTCTTGATAAAAAAAAAATTGATTTTGTCTATCTTGTTTATTAAGTGATGGAGGAAATTAGGGCATTATTGAATTGAGGGGTTCCTAAACAACAAAATATTGAATGAAAATGATTTTTTGATAATGATGCTTAACTGGCACTCTAGGTATTGAGAGTTCCATTGATTTGATGGGAAATGATTTATATCATATTACAAAAATGAAAATTTTAGCAGGTACGCGAACGGCAATAAAATTAACTGATGGAAATCAAACGACGGCCACGTGATTGGTTGGTGAGCTGTAGATGCAAATTCTTCTGGCTAGGCTGTCTGAACCGACTGAACGCGGAACACCGTTTCAAAAACAGGATCTGCAGACCAGAGACAGTGATGTTACGGTGTTTTGTCTGGATGATCATATGATTTTACAGACAAAATGCCACACGAAAATGAAGCAGCACGTACGCAGACGCGCCATACACGGCAGTGGTTGGTGTGGTGGCCACAGTGCCTGCTGCACCAATTTCTGCGTCGGTGGATAGTTGGCGCTGAGAAAGAAGCCCCCCGAGTTGCTGTCTTTGTGGCAGAGGCTGGGTGACAGAGTGATGTCGTTGCGAGACTTGCTGTTGAAGTAGATTGTTGTTGGAGTTGCGTTTGACTCCAGTCGAGAGCACCGTGGACGATTTTGGATCTATAACAAATCGCATCGATTACAGCCACGCCTTCGCTTTTTTATCGCGAAAAAAACATTTAACGCTTACTTTGGGTTGTAGTTTTTTTTGTAAATTCTTCGTCGACCCAACAAATGCTGCCATGAAGACGGACTATAGTCATGCAGGCGCAGACATCTTTATACTATGATTAGCTGGGAGGGGCTATAGATTTCCACACAAACTCCAACCTAGGCTTTACACCAAACCGACATTCTTCGGATTGAGGACCGGTACAATCACGACGTGGTTATATTAGATTGCTAGGCAGTGACAGTATCAACAATTAACCAGCCAATACCGGCTAAGGCGGCAATTTTTCAAGGCAGTGCACAACCCCAATATATTCTTTCTTCAGGGACGCCATTAGCTTTTTTTGAGGATCAATTCTGCAAATATACCGACAGTATTTTGTTGCATAAATGCTCAAAGTTTTAGACAAATATTGACTTTTTTGTCAAGTAAAAAATTGACATTTTTACAAAACTTTCTCAAGTTTGTCTATATTAGCCTTCTACTTACCCGTTCCCTGCGGTGAAATTGGCTGCACAGAGGTAGAATTGAAGGTGGGTGAAAGCACCGCCTGCTGTTGCTGCTGCCGAGGTATCGTCGTGGATCTTTGAAAGTGGCGAGTTTGCATAACTGGCGTCGGAGGCGGTCTCACGAAAGTTCCCTGAACGGGATAGTAGTAGCTCGGAGGGAAGCCTGGCTGAATAACTGGTGAAGGGAATCCTGGTCGGTACATACGATACTGTGGAAACGTCGTTAAAGAAGTTTGCTGTTGAAGCTGCGGAGCGCGGCTGGTGGCTTTGACTTGCTGTGCAGGCGTGGAGCTACCAGAAGGAAGACTGTGTTGACGACCGAATTGAAACGATTTTCTCAAGGAGTGGCCGAATTGCCTGGAATGAGTCTTCTAAAAAATAAACCAATGTGTTTATTCCAAGTAGAGTATCTACCAGACAAACAGCGTGGGCCAGACTTCATGATTACGATATTATTTTCAAATTGTCACACCAATGCTGATAAAAGCCATTGCATCTCATTTCTGGGACTCGTGGAATGCGTAAGTAAATTGTAGAAATAGGGTCGCACACCAGGTATCAACTCAAAGTCACGCAAAAGGAATCATTTTAGTTGAAAGGTCAGATGTTCTATTAGAGCAAGTGAACCCTTTGAGAAATCTCATGCCATCGAAGAAGGTTAGCTGTGGAGGTTGACGTTGCACAAATGGGATATGGGCAACAGCATAATTGCCGTCATGATTACTGGACCATCCGATAAACTACTATAAAGAGAGTTTACACTTGATTTTAATATCACAAGGCTCATAAAAGCCCAGGCCATAAAATGATTGGTTTTAAAAGAATTTGTGGAAATATCTGTGCGCTTTAATCAAATAAACTTCTGTTCTAATTGGAAATTAACGGTTAGCAACAACACTCCAGAATGCCGTGGGCCAACAAGGAGTTGACTACAAATATTGCAAGGAACTTCTAAAACGTAGATTACGTGCTACTTAAAATGCAGTACAGCAAACCTACTTTATTCATTTGTTTTGGGTGAAAAACTCCACTGGTTTCTCAAAACAAAACCCTTTTTAATTGGAAAATATCGTGGTGAAGAAGGTTTAAGGAGTCTCAGATGCTTACCGTTGCAGTCGTGTACTCCTTCACATCGTGACTGTTGGTGTGGGAGTCGGTAGTGATGCCGGTCCAAAAGCAATCCTGACAAAGACTGTACCGCGGACACCGGGTACACTTGTACCTCAACCCCACGATCGGTTCTCGTTTGCAGCCTTCGCACTTGAGTGGGTGTTGAACTGTTTTAAAAGAAAAAAAGGGCTCACTCTAAGTTACCTTAAATGCACATTTAAAAATTGGTTTCCGGAGAAGTGAGTTTAGTCAGATTTTTCAGACAATATTGGATCACAGCCAATCCCCTGCAAACTATAAGCTTAATTTTAGCTATCACCGTGTCGCAGATCTCTATAAATTTTTCCAATTTTGCAGACAAAGTGATAGGCATTAAATTGACTCAACCCTTTCTATTACATTCATGTACATTATGATCAAAACGGCTTTTGTAAATCAACAGATTCAGTGTTCTTTATTTCATCTCACCACTACTTTAATCTCTGAAATATTCCACTGGTGTAAACATGTTCGACCTTGTTCAGTAAATGCGCTTCGTTTAATTATCAAAATAAATAATGGAACGAAGACATTGCCAGTGTTACTAATCCAAATGTTTAATGACAGAAGGGTGTCTTTGCATTCTAGTATGTGCTTTGACTAATAAACAAAATTTGAACAAATCTTCATAATAGTAATTAGTCATTATGGATGAATTTCTTGAAGTAGCTGCCTAAAGTTTCTTAGTTTAATACAACCTTACAGTTCATACGCATTATGTATTGAATAGATACAAAAAGGGTCTGTACTGTCATTGTGAATTCAACGAAATAAATAATGACGAATAGTTAACAAAACACATTGGTATCCCTCATACCCAATAGCGACTTCACTGTGATACGCTTGCACGTCAACCTACTAGATAGGCAGATTTCACTTTAACTCGCACTAAAACAATCGTTTCATGGATAAACTTGCTCCAGGGGATGTGTGCAGGGGTAGGGATTTATGCTTCGTGGTTTAACACATCAGAAATGTAAAAACAGTATGCTAAATGATGGTTTCATTGGAGAATTTTATCATTATCGTGACGGTAAGCAACTGAAGAACGCAGCATAGAATTAAAGACTACAGTTATGCAAAAGAAGTATTGTTATTTGAGAAACTCAGCAAAAGTGTACAATGACCTTTTAACTTTCTATAGAAGCAAAATCAAAATGCATGACTAATGGACTAATTGTTTCATATCACGTCAAAAAATCGATTAAAAATCCCAAGTACCCTTTTCATTAGCATGTTTTCAGAGACGTTTATTTATAATTGTGCTCAATCTACCGATTCAATATCAAGTCAAGTCGCACAAAATGGTGGTTTTGGTTAAAAGCTCAGCTGTTTCAGCGAGGCGCATAAATTTATGACAAAATATTCTCTCCTAATAACAGAAGGTCATTTTTAGAGACTTTGCAACGTGTCTTTCACAGAGGTAACGGCGTGAAGATGATCACAATGTGCAAAGGCCAAAATGTCATCTCTAATATTGCATGGCTGCCTATTTTATTATAAAAAAACAGTAAATTCTTTACTTGGGACAGGAAAAGTAGCAGGTAAGGCTGTACAAGTTAGTTTTTAAATGTCTAAGGAATAGCGATTTAAGAATTGCATGATTTCACTAATCGGATGCTTCATCCCCCACTTCAGCTGCCTTTCTTTCCTCATCAAGAAACGTTTTGCCATTTTATGCGACACTAAATCTCGAACATACTTATCAACATCCCTTGTGAGTTGTCTCATGTAAAAATTAATTTTAAAAACAAATTAAATATGCTTTTAGCGAGAAATATTAATTCGATGGTATATTCTGAATTCTAAAAACTTAGCACAGGCCAATATTACGAAGCTGCTTTAAATCAAGTTCATAATATCTAAGTGGCAAAGCCCAGAACATGCATGACGGAGGGGATAAGTAATCGGGCGTAAGCTGCACCAACAATTGCATAAGGCAAAAATTACTTCTGCACTTTAAAATGCTACCACAAAACACACATGATTGGTGCGGCTACATTTGGCCCATTTACTACAGCCTTCTTTACTATTATGGGCTCAGTTAGGTTAAATTTCACTTCTGGTTCATGTTACCATGTAGATGCATCACAAAGGCGCTCGATTGAAATGTTGAGCTTGTATTTGTGCCAAGCGCACTTATTTTCCATAAAAAATGCGCTTTCTACAAATTGGACTTACTACTGCTGATTACCGTGTCATAGGCCATCATTAGTATGAGCTATTTATCGGTCTTTAGACACGAGGCCTTGGGGAATGCTTTTAAGCTAGGCGCAATTTGGGAAAGTTAAGGTATCAAGCCACAAATCAGTGTTGTAGAATTAACTGCGAACAACGGATTTGCAAAATCAGAGAATATGCAGATAAAAGTGAATTACAACACTGTATTTCCTAATGCGTTTAAGTGAGCTTTTCAATTTAGACATCATCTTGACAAATTCTAATTTTAAAAACTCATGCCAAAAATAACATGAGGAATGAGTGTACACTAGAAGTTCATAGATTATTAAACTCCTTACGTGTGGTGCCTAGAGTAGCATAGGGTTCAACTCGCGATGCAACTTCTAATATACAAAACTAGTTTCATTAAAAAACCGAGCCTCCAGTGAGATCTACTTTTGGTAACATTGCGTAGGCGATCAAAATACGATTCTTTACATTAGTTAAAATGGCTACTAATATAGAGACAATCGAAGCAATACAATTTACAAATTTGCAAATGTTTAATATTTGGTTTTTTTCAAAAAAAACAAGCTTTATGAATGAAAGAATGGCATAGCTTACCGTTTTCCACAATGCCCAGACGATGAAATACCTTGAGCCAACTAAATGACTGAGGTCCGGGTTCGGCAAGCATTTTTTCCAGAAATTCTTCCAGCGAAATCGCCTTCGACTTCTGCAATTCGTGGGATTTGTAAGATGGATAAATGAGTACCTAACATCTCGATTCATCGTAAGCATTCATTTTCAAAATAATTGCCACTATAGAGCGTGTCGTCAAGCTTGTCAAAATATTACGCTCAACGCTTACAGCGAACACGGTCAACCTCATAAAAGCCCCTCACAGGAATCAAAAAAGTAGACATGTCATAGAACGTACGCCTGACAGGAGAAATTTCGACGTCTGGGCATTGTAGGAGAAGTTCGGTTCCTCAAATACCCCAACAGCAAGCGAAAGCAGTTCATGAAGGTAGGTCTCAAGTCGATCAATTTGGAGTGCTCCCGCATTATTGACTAATAAACTATAGTGATCTGTGAATCGAAAAACACAATGAAAGTCTCTTATGTAACTTGGAACGTTTAAATTCCTAAAAATGTTATTTTTTTTTAAAGAAAAGACAAAAAGAGCATTTTTATCATAAAATCTTTGCTGAAAATGTGTAATGTCCGCAAATTTACATCCTACATGCCGTTGGTAATGGTAACCTTGGCACTTTTTAGCAGTTGCAGAGTGAATATAACATGACGAAACTTTATTTTTTTTTCAAATTGAGGATTTATGAAACCTTTTTTTCTTGTCACGCATTAGTTATCAATTTACGCGCATTGTGTGAAGTTCAGCAACTACATAAATTAAAGTTTTTGTGCTTTGATTACATTAAACGAAATCTTCTCACATTCCATTAATTGTTTGGTGGCATGAGGTTTTAATCACCTTTTTTTTACAAAAAAATCCTAGAAAACTTGCTTTTTTCTCTGAAATCAGATTTGCAGGAAATAATGACTTTTAATTGGATGCTTTTAATCGACACAAACCACGTGCGCTGCTTTAAAACCCATAAAATTTATTATTTGACATTTAAAAACTTTTAGCCTTGATGTCCTAGACACATGCTTCAGAAGTACTAAAAAGTGCACTCAAAACCAAGGACGAAATTTGCCGAAAATGAAAATTATACTTACAGGGGTTAATTGCAGTTACTTTTTACATTAACGCAAATTATGTCTATGCATATTGTTACCTGCTGCAAACATATGTCTTCTTCTACCAATTAAATGTAATCTTAATGTTTTTAACATGTTTTACTCAATACACAGTATGTATGTGTGTGCACCGCGTAGATAGTTGTAGCAAAATGTTAACTACGAAAACTCGCAGTTTTTTACTAGCATCATCCAAGTAACTAGCGTTAACTAACATCAACCATAGAAGTGTTCTAATGAGCCCGTGCTTCAAATGAGACATGAATGCAACAAAAGAGCGAGCCAAGTAGCGCACAAAACTGTTACACAAGCCTTGAAAAAAAGCAGTGATTAAATGGACGCGATCAACACTGCGATGGTTAGTCATTGCTTCAGTTGAAAGTACTGATCCTAAGTCTATCCTAGTTGCTGACTCGCCTCTCTAGCCGAATTTGCACTAGCAAAATTAGTTTGTTAAGACGTGGACGGTAACACCAGCAAATTAACACGATGATATTGTAAAGCACACCTGCGTCCACCGTTAGCTTCGGTATAACAAGTATGCATTTAAAAAATCCAAGTGCTCATAAAGGGATCAAGAAGTGACGATTCTTTTAAAAGAAAGTATAGGCTTTCACAAAAACTTCATTTTAAACGTGTCAATGCTAGCCGGTTCCGTAACTTGTTTGTGTCATGGGTGGTCATGGAAAAAAATTATTGCCATTTTTTATTATAACCAAACGAACAACCGCACCTGAGAACACTTTATAGTCCTTTAATGCTCGATCGTTTGCGTGAAAGGCCTAATTTTTACGCAAGAAGCGTTTAAGCTAAGAAGACGAATAACCCAAACGATTACGGGTTATTACTTTGCAAAATATTCTAAATATCAATCTGGTCTTGAGTGTCTTCTAAGCAGAAGGAAAGCGTTCAAATGTAATCAAAACGAATCAACTAACATTTTGATTTTTCTTAACCACTATCTTAACTACGTATTATTAATAACATTCAAAATTTACTTTCCTAAATACTAGCTTGTTTTGCTCTAACTTTTGGGTTTGAATAAATACCTTCATCAAAGTAAACAAGCAGTTAGACAAAAGAGTCTGGTAAGTCTGTCAAGCACACCAAAATGCACAGGCATTTCGCGTAGATACAAGTCAATTTGTTGTTTAAATAGCTTGGGAGGCTAATAGGTGTGTAGGCAAAGGTGTTAAATCAGGATACCACTATTTTTTTAGATTATTCACAACTTTTGACCGAGGTCGGAATAAAGTAGCTATGAAAACGGACTCGCAGACATAATGGTACAAATTTTTATTGAGTCATGTCAAGCATTGCCTAAATAAATGGCTAAAGACATTGTCGTAAAACAGGTTTAAAATATTGTGACTTGAAGCACAACAGAACTCAGGAAAAACGTTAGAATTTTAATTTTGAAATTGAATGATTTCTTAGATCCGACATTTAAAAAATAATGTATAAAAACCTTACACCATAGCACTCAGCATTGTGTCGACAACAAGTTGAATTAATTAAATTACTGATGTTTTTAAAGTATAATAAATTTGATGCAAGAGACATAAAAAGTGCCTAGGTGTCATTCGGGTAAAAAGTGGGTCTTTGCTATTTAGACTGTTCTGATTAAAATGAACTATTAATGCAATCTATGAACTTCGCTATCAAGGAAATACTACCTACCCAAATTTAAATATACTGCATTAGAGACAATTTTAAAACTAACAGTGAATATTTTTACCTTAGGTTTTAATCTTTACCAAGCACATAGTGTATTATTAGCGAAAAAAGGTAGTTATTCCTTAACCAGGTTTTGAAGTCTTCGAAAAATGATTTCCAAAAAAGATGGATAGATAAACTGTGAATATTTTTTTCCCATTTTTTATTTATGCGTCCTTTCATCATTATTATACTTCACAAGAACATTCGTGTGCTTATACATCCATGGAAAACACAAATAAAGTCGTGCATAGGACCATTTTATGCATTTGTACAATACAGATTATAAATTTATTAGCATTAGATTCATTTGATTTGTGGAACATTGTGACATGGGGACACACAACACGTTGGTCGGATAAAATGTTGTGCGCCTACAGAGAGCATCCACAAATAGAATCATTCTCAAGTCCTGATGACAGGCGCAGTAACAACTGTCTTAGCCACCGAAATGCATGCAAGCGTGTGAAGCGCCTTGCCTCGCCTCCACCGCCACATCTTTTGGATGAAACAACACACGCTGGGACGGTGCAATATCACACCCCTGCTTAGACCAGATGCAACTAATTCGGACGCGGACTACAGCTTAAATACATTTCAAATGTGCTTGCATGGTGTAGAAAACAAATCACCAACGTGATTTATGTGCATTTAAAATGTTGAGTTTTTGTTCGTATGTGATTGCAATGCAGGAAGGCTTTGAAAAGAGCGTCGAAAATTATTTCAGCTTCATTTACTAGGGTGAGCTAAGAGTAAAATCTGTCTAACAAATTCTAAATGCTTTTTTTTCTTAAACGAAAATACGCAAATAAACACATATACGTGATTCGGTGTGGGTAACTTGCAGTTTTTAACCAAAAATTGACTTATCAAAGATGGCACCCCAGATGTCAAAATGAGTCGAAAATTCATGGAATCAATTAAGTCATTTTTTGGTACCTAAAACCAACGCAGTGTCTAAATGGTATGCCTTTTTAGTTCTGATCCAAAAGAACAGTGGTTAAAATTCACTTAGGCTTCTTATAAATTTTCAGATTTTTTCCTCTGCGTTTTCACTGAAATTAACTGGTTAACATGTGTGAGGTCTACGCTTGAAAAAAAGAACATAATTTTTTAAATTCCCAATTCCATGGAATTTTTTAAGATCCTTCTGGCAATCAGTTCACAACTTTTTACCTCCTAAAGTAACATTTTTGACACTTGTAAACATCTGCTAACAAAACACATGTGTAAAGGAAAAAAGTTCCCTAGACGTAGAAATGACTTTTCGAATTTGCCAAATAATAACAGGCAAGAGCATCTTTTTTAGGCGCAATATAATACTAAAATCACCATTTACAGTAAATTTTGGGAGTTCATCTATTTTGGATACATGAAAGAATCCAGTCGGCGACGTTGCTGGGTGTAAAAATTATTCAGTTTGTTTTATCAAAATTGGATAAACTGAACCAGAGGTGTGACACAAATTTCAGGCGTAAATTTCTATCCACCTGTTACGTTTGCCCGTAACAAAAGAGAGGACCACTCAAATAACGGTACCAGATCCCTAGCCGAAGCTAGAACCGACCTTCCCGGGGCTATTACAAGAACAAGACCAGAGCTCGTGCAGAGAGCTGTATTTACGTCAGCCACGTGCAGAGAAGAAGTGAAATCGAAAGTAATTCAAGTCAAGGTCAACCTTGACTTGATAAAAGCGTAACAAAACAAATGTTGATAAATTAATGTAAATAAAATTAGGAAACAATCATGGGGAATCGTGGATCCCCAACACCACCTGGGATCTTAGAAACGGACTGCGAACCATAGTGTTCAGCTAGTCTACTTAAAAAAAAACACATATTAGTCTTCCACAAGCCTAACGTCAAACGCATTAAACAGACTTGAATCAAAAAGCACACGGCTTTTAGGGTTGGAAACTGAACGCTGAGCAGTGCACGGTTAACGATTGTCATGAATTTTAATGACTCAGATTTTATTGGTGAATGCAAGGCCACTATTTTAATAGACTTGAGGGATCCTACCGACATTCAGAAACAACCACCAGGCTTCAAGAAAAGCGAACAATTTTTCACACCTTTATTCTGCCATTTACGTTCTAGAATTCAGCAACTTCTGTAACAGCCAGACACATTTCCTTGCAGTGATGGCGTGAGCAGCACAACGCGTTGACTACCATTGCGTAGAAGGGCGTCTTAGGAAAACACGTGGGGCCCATCGTTATTAGTCATTTAATATTCCTCAGCCAGTAAAACTTTTCTTTCCTAAACAAGATCTAATGACCAATTGCATAATTGACCCTAGAATCTGAGATTTTTACGTTTCAAGTGTGCATTTTGTCAGAAATCTCTACTACTTTGAAGTGATAAAAAATTCCGACTAAGACCACATTTACAATTGTGCACACAAAAGCTGAAAAAAAAGTAATATTCAAAATTCGGCTGAACCTGGTGGTTCTTTTTCACCCATCGCCTTTGATGTCAAACGTGCCATTTACTTTATGCTGTTCAACAGTTCATCTTTGAAAAATGACAGTTTGATTTGCAAATGACCAGATATTTTATTGATTGCCTTTTATCTTGTAATCACAATTTTGTACCATGAAACCTGAGTAGGTCCATTATGCCACACTTTCGATAACACACCTTAAGACATAAAGTTGGCAGATAGTTAAACAAGCACGTAAAAAACAAAATGCTGTGGATGATTTTAAAGCCATAAGCATAACAGTTATGCTTTCATTGTCCAATCAGATAATAATAATTATTCTGATACTAATTTATAATTAATTGTTGTCAGTGTTTATGATATGCTATTTTTTCAATCTTATGATCATCGCGATGTACCAAATCTATTTTTAATTTAAGCGTTCGACCTTGGCTCTAGCTTGTCATTTGAACACTCCACATAGGTTCGATGCGTAAGTTTCCGACATTCTGAACGAAAGCAGCAAATCGTATTTTTATTAAAACGTTTTCCCGAATGCTCCTCTTTCATAGATTTCTTTGGCATGAGAAATTGTGCTTAGCAGATTTAAACAACAAGCTGTCCAGACGGAGGTAAATGCTAAACGCAGTATTTGAAGTAATGAAGTACCTTTTTATTCCTTGAGATTTTTCCTAAAGAGGTCTCTTGCTAAAATAAAACAACCACACAACCAGAACCAACCGCATACCGAGGAGGCAATAAAATGCGAACCTTGTTTATGCAGGTGAAAACCCTGCTATAGCAAAGTATACCTGAAATTATTATTTTTATTTTTATACTTATATAACCTCTTCTTATACCAAAAAGTTAAGATATTACACCAAAACAACGTTGACAGTTAAACTTGGCTGAACGAGTAATATCCGGTTTTAACAACCAAGAAAGCGACGCATTTATCTAGCTAACAATTGCAGGCACCTATTTGGTTGTCATGGCTTTTGCTGTGATGAGAATGAAATTGTCACTTCCCTAGCAAGAAATCTAAAACAAAGGCATTAAAAAACTAACGATAGATGAAAAGGAGGCAAGAAATTGCTTCGCACTAAGACGGTTCTAATGATTCAGTAGGAAAATACAACATAATGGATTCCATTAAAATAACATAAGACCTACAGTATCAAGGTGTTGGGGATCCACGATTCCCCATGATTGGTTTCTAATTCTATTTACATTAATTTATAAACATCTGTTTTGGTACGCTTTTATCAAGTCATGGTCAACCTTGACTTGAATTACTTTCGATTTCACTTCTTCTCTGCACGTGGCTGACGTAAATACAGCTCTCTACACGAGCTCTGGTCTTGTTCTTGTATTAGCCTGGGAAAGTCGGTTCTAGCTTCCAGCAAGGGATTCGGTACCGTTATTTGAGTGGTCTTCTCTATTGTTACGGGCAAACGTAACAAATTTGGCGACGCAGGTGGGATTTTTCTTTTGATGAGTGACCTAGTGTTGGAACAATTACTCGAGCGGCTAGTGGTAATGCTGGCAGATCGCCAGTCGTCTCAGGCCGCTCCTGCCAGTACGCCGTCAATTGACGGCCTCACCAACAGTATCTCGGAGTTTTCCTATGATCCAGAGAACGGCGTAACGTTTAAGTCCTGGTATTGTCGCTACGAAGACCTGTTCCGAGTTGATCTCGCGTCCCAGAATGACGCATGGAAAGTCAGACTCCTTACCCGCAAACTGGGCCCATCCGAATTGAAGAAATACACAGACGCTATCCTCCCCAAATACTCACTTGACTTTACTTTTAGAGAAACCGTTCAAAATCTCAAGAGTAGGTTTGGAGAACGCACATCCTTATTCAGTATCCGATACCAATACCTCAAACTCGCAATAGGAGAGTTTGACGACTTCCTTGATCATCTGGTCGTGGTCAATCGAGAGTGCGAGAAAAGTCAATTCAAATCAATGACTGATGACCAACTCAAAGCTCTCATTCTCATATGCAGCCTTCAAATCCCTAAATACACGGATCTACGAACGCGGCTGCTACACTTGATTGATCAAAATCCCTGTGACACTGGACAATGTTCGCGATGAATACCTACGCTGGAGAAGCGTGCTGCATGACTCCAGAATGGTCCAAGCTGGTGGCCGCAGTGCTCCTTAAGTCATTAGGGTCCAATGTTTCCAAAAATCACCTCCCACTTCTGACCCTCCCAGCCCTCGTCAGCTGAAATCGAAAGGAGAATCAGCCGACACAAATCGTCGAAGGAGATCAAGGGACACTCCTTCCGAGTATTGGCACTGTGAAGCCTGGCATTATGTCAAGTTCTGTCCTTACAAACAGTACCGATACCAGCGATACCAATCTAAGGGCCACAAGGACGGATACTACAAATCATCCCCGTCAAACAGGAGTAGATGGCACCCTCACCTTCACACGAAGGAAAGGTCAAAAGCCAGCCCCACCATCTCTTCTCTCAGCCTACGAATCACCTCCGAAGACACTTCACAGCAGCAGAGGATGCATACAACCGTACTCATCAATGGTCATTCAGTTCGTCTGCAGCTAGACATCGCCTCGGATGTTACTATCATCTAGGAAACTCAATGGCGCTCCATCGGAAGTAATTCAAGTCAAGGTTGACCTTGACTTGATAAAAGCGTGACAAAACAAATCTTAATAAATTAATGTAAATAGAATTAGAAACCAATCTTGGGGAATCGTGGATCCCCAACACAAAGTTAGCAGTGTTTTAGGACATACGAACTGGTTGCAAAAAGAAAGCGTAACCAAATTGCACCTTAGTTCTGATAATACAAAATTTACGCTTTATATCACATTTATGTAATCGTCACTGCATTTATGTTTTCAAAATCGTTTGAATACATCACTAGCGAAGGTTATCGCCGACGTGTCCTCAGCAAAGATAGAGTCAGACACGGATGTCTTTATAAAGGAAGGTAATAAGACAGTTGTAAAAGGAAAATAAGAGCCTAACGCTGTGTGAACTACAAACCATCCAAAACATTGTCGAAAATCAGGCCTAATAAAATTACTTAACCAGAATTGATAACTGGATTTTGTTTATTGATTGCTCAAGTCAGATTTCAATTATACCAGTTTTTGACAAACATTAAAAAATATATATTTTTTTAACAATGTATCCTATGCACACAATTGTTTTAAATTAGGACAACACTTAACTTCTTAAACATTCTTTTATTTGAACTCTGAGTAATATTGAATAACTAGAATGAATAACTTGTGAGATGATACATCTGAAAGTTACAATCGCAATCTTATTTGATTCCATGTTTTGGATACCAAAAGCGAAGACTTCAGTTAAATGTGAAAAACAAAGTGGATTAAAAGTCATTTGACTGAGAGTGCGCGAACTTACAGGTAAACTTGTCTGCCGGTTTTCCCACAACAAGAGTTGATAACGCAACTTTGAGTCCACTGACAGGAAGGTGACCGCAATTGGTGGGATCCAGGATGTAGGTAAGCCAGCCCAAAATAATCTCACGGGCCTGGGCAAGCATTAATTGGGCGGCTGCCTCGCTGCAGAAACCTCCTTTCTCTGCACCCAGGGGTGCGATTGCAGAGTAGATGCTGTTTAGTAGCTGTTCGGTGCCCTGACGGTGAAGTGTAGCCATTGGGTCGGTCGCATGAAGACCAAGTTCTCGAAATATTTCCAGCAGACGTCCCAATTCCAATGAGCTTACTAATTAAAAAAAAAATAACAAACTTGATTAAACACAGGCATAAAGAGTGGCATCGGCAAGCAGTAATCCGCCACCCTCATGTTGTCTCAACTCTTTTGCCATAAAAGAGGGACTTGATCGAAGTTTGGGTCCACAAGGAACTTAAAAAGAGAAATGGGACAGATCATGGCTACATCCCAGCAAATCGAGGCATTTTGATGCACGTGCCGTGGACTTGTGAAGTCTAGATTACCTAATCCACTTGAAATCCACTCTTTTGCTCAAGACAATAGAGGAAACGTTGAGTTAGTGTGATTGACAATCTCAATCTTAGATGATTACGTTGTTTCTATTGTGAAGTTGCAGGTAAAAGAAATCATTTTTTGTAAAAACTACATAATGTCCGTACAGATCGTGAAAGGTAACACTTAATGCAAATGGAGAGCAGGCACAGCACAAAATGTCACACGGTTGTGGTCACTACCATCCACTTTTTCAAAAACCTCAAAGAACTAAAAACACCGGGAGGCAAAGCGCTTCTACACAAATCTTCGTTTCAATTCAAAAAAATATTTATTGATTGCCGCCATGAAAGTTACTAGGTTGATTTGTTAAAAAAAGCATTCAGCGGCTGTAAACCTACTTTGGGTGGTCCTAGAACTACACTTTAAACAGGAACACCTTGTAATCGGACAATCTTTGACCAAATTTGCTAGATTCTGCTTTCCTGCACATATTACCGAAAAATCACACTAGATTCACTTTGAAGCAGACTTCGTAATCCGTGATCAAAATTTTGTTAGTGCCTTTAGCTTTGGTCCAACATTACTTAACAAGCAAACTGTTGTTTTTGTAGAAAACGTCAAACATATTTCACACTTCTAATTGTCCGGGCTTCCATTAAGTTAGTTAGGCTGATCAAACATTCCGATCATCACCAGATGAGTCAGTGATAAAATCTGAAAAGCCCCTTTTTGCGGTTAGTAGCGCAGCAATTAAATGATAATGCTATGTAGATTAGCCGTCATAGTTAGGTCCACCAAAACTTTCATCTTTAAACTTTTTTATGCAGAAACAAATTTTCGAACAAATCGAAGTGTAACGAAGTGTCTAATAATGTAAGCTGTGGTAAACACTGAAAAATATGCTTAAAAAACCCCATGTCAAGCAATCCCACACAATTTTGAATTCCTTTTTCGCCTTGCCAAATCACTAAACCACAGAGAAAAGAAATATGTTTTATTTAAGCCAAATGGCAAAGGTTTTTAAATGGAACATTTAACTGTGGGTATAATCCAGACATCGTCAACTTCTCGCCACATTTGTTTTAATTAAAATGTCATACACACCGCGAAGTAAAGAACCTTAATTAACACATTTTAGGACTAGTCGCAGCAGAGGGTATCCAAAAAATGCGGCTACCCAATTTCAGCTATCATAAAGCATTGCATTCAGGAAACATTGAGCAGTTTTAAAAGCGAGATAATGATAACAACGACTTAAGATACATGAATATTTGGATAAAAAAAATATCTTAATGCGCCACGGAGATGAAAATTTGAAACACCATTAGTAGACCCCCACAGCACAAATCTCATTCCTTTTATTTATTCTGTTGTAGTGTATGTTTTAAAAGCAGCTAATGTGCTCGAGTTCAAGAGAAAAGCAGCTTAAAAATTGTCAGGGTTCCAAATGTTTTTTTTACCTAACTCATTAGACAGGCGAAATTTTGTACCTAGATTGAGCTATTGTGTAATCTAAGGTCCATCATCTTTACACAGAAGACGTGAATACATTGGGGATTCTTATGTTTTTTTTTAAATAAACCTTTTGTGCGCTTCTTTCGTGTCTCCTGGCATAAGCTTTTACGATGCATAAAAGGCAGAGAAGTGATCTGAGAGGAAAAATGCAATGCAAGCATTTCGTTCCCCTCATTCAATCACAACAGTTGGCCTAAATCTAGGCCACTAGAAAAAATCGATGACTTGGATTTTAGGCCAATAGGGTGCCTGCGTTTAAAAGTTGGAGATTTGAATTCGTATGTCGCATACGTGTTAATTCGGACACAAAACAAAACTGTCTGCTTTGGTTAAGTTAAGTTAAATAGACGCTTTTCAATAAGGGTCGTTGTTTTGTCCTAACAGCTTAGGCCAAAGTAAATTAAATTTATGCCTAAATGCAAAAGCGAGTTTGAAACAGTTCTTTCGAATGAACTTAAATTTAACATGTCTGGTTTCCATGTTCTTCAAGATGTTGAAATTCTTTAACATAATCTAATTCCGTCAAGTGGATGATGGAAACATCGATTTGTTTTAAACAAATTTAAGTTCCAAGATGGCCTTGAGCAATCACTTGTCGCAAGGGAAGATACTGTCTTAATGCGACACTCGACATGCACTTGTGTAACAGCTTAGGTCAACTTCAGTACTACATAATAAAACAGGACGTTTGATGCCTTCACCCTGTTTTACAACTTTTTTTAACTAATGGCAGAATTCACATTACCTGCTTAGTTTTGGTTTCAATTCGCCAAGAAGAGGGCTGGGCTTAAATGCAAATACTTGATGAATTGAGAGATTCTAAGAATATTTTACACAAATCACACCATTTCAAAAAAAAATTTTTAAAAATTCTTGCGGATATTTGCTACTTCACAGTTACGCTTAATCGATTCCTACTCAATGGATCAAATCGAAGGTGTCTGTATACCATACAAGCAATAAGTAGTTTTGAGCAACAGGTGAGAATGCATGAACTATTTGGAATTCAGACGTTGCATTTAGAGCGCAAGCAGCGTTTTACCGTTCAATGACTCATGGTACTTTGCATATTTAATTTTTTTCGTTTTTTTCGGATTGTCGAAATCTCTTACAGAATCTAAAGCAAGTATGATAAACCTACTTAACCCAAAAGACATCTATAATTTTTACACTACTTCATGGGTAAACCAATTGGTATGTGCTCTAACGCTTTTCCGAATTTTTTTCAATCTCCTGACGTTCTATTTCATTGATGTCCACTCGCCAGACATGACAGTCACGCTGTCCATGCATTTTATCGCCTACTTCCTGAACCGTAAGCAGGATATTGCATTCCGTGCTCGGGTCATTTGCTCTGATGGTTGCAGGTGGTTGCAATGATGTTGATGATGATATTGGGGCGAGGCCAGGCATCCAATCGATAGACGACATCAGCGCAGCCTCGACGTTGGCGCAAACTCGCGCGAAGAAGTTTGGATGCAGGCCAACCAATCAATGCACAGAAGGCATGACCATAACTCAGTAGCCAATAACTGTATTTTTGCCTACGGTCTCCAACAAAAGGGGAAATTTCACAAGCAAACGAACACCAATTACATAATTAATCAGAGCTCCTGTTTTATGACGATTTCAAACGTAATCTTATGGTCGTCCTGGCCCTCGTACAATTGTACACCATTACAACTTTTTCACTGGATTTTCAACCGCACTTTGTGATTTAAGTCGCTGTGCCTACCATAATGCCTTGAAAACAGGTTGCTTAGAATTGTAAAACGCCACATGTGTGCGCAATTTAAACTGTCCCAAACCTTCCAGAAACAAAGTTTTGAAAACAAAAAATGTAGTTTTAATTTAGATGTGCTAATAATTTAACGTCCCCATGTGATTCAGAGGTATTTGCAAGGACATTATAGAACAAATAAAAAAAAACAATTTCTGCTTAAGTTGGCCGTTCCATTATTTCTGGTGGTAGTTCGAAATGAGAGTGCGTTGAATATATGCTGGGGTCACGAAATCACTTTAACCTTATTTTGCAAAAGGTGGAATCTACCATAAGTATACTTGTGCGAAAACAAATAAAACTGATGGAAAACCTAGAATGTCATGAAAATGTCCTTTAAAAGTTCTCTAAAAAGCATGCCTAGAATTTTGCAATGAGTGAACATAAAGAAACTCTGGATAGAATTATGGCCCTTTGCCTAGACAGCTGAACTGTAATCACATTAGAATTTAAGACGTTGGAGCATTAATAGGTATAGATGCGATCACTTTGGTTTAACGCTACAAGAACTCATCTTAAAATCAACGTTACAAAGAAAAGTCTCAGGCGATTTATGAAACTTGGTAGATTTAAATGAATAACAGGAATCATTTTATAACAGTATCATTATCAATTGTGTGTTGTGTGAGTGTTAGTTAACGCTGTAGCGTGTACGCAAAGGGTCAATCGCTGTAGTGGGATAAGAAAGGAAGAAGTTGAAGTTAGTGATTTTGTCATACATTTCTTAATGTTAATAGTACTGCGTTCAGCCTTCGTCATTAGAGCCATTCGGACCAGGAAGACTTAATTTTCCTAGATAAGTCCTTCTGACCGATGTTGACAACTTTAACTCTTAATCCTAAGTTGTTTCAGTGGTCGGCGTGTCTAATTATAGGCATGTCAGTTGGGAAATAAGACCAAGTAGTGTCAAGTTGTCTTATAAGAATATCATGGCATTTTATAATAACGTTTTCTCTCGAGAACCGAATTTGTTTCATTTTTTTTTAATTCAAGGCAACCTCAGATAACGCACACCGAATCTGCTGCATGAAAATAACACAACTTGCTAATCTTACGTAATAGTTTTTATTCAAAACATCCTAAATTTTTCCGTGACAGCTTTTTTACCGGCAAACAAGTTGATTTTTTCTCCTTGTTACACCTTTATCAGCCATACTCGGTCAGTAACACTCAGATATCAATATGAAACACTCCAAAAAGTATTTTGTTAACCACAACCTTGCAAAGTAAAAGCCGGCTGCGTTTTTTTCGCTACGAAAACACTGAAGTCTCTCGCAGAACATCAAGTTCATTCGAATGGTTAACAATTAAGGAAATATTAATTTCTGTTTCCAGCAAAGAAATTCCCGGCTAACGTCTTGTAATTCATTTCAACGGGCATTTTCTTAAGTTCTCCAATACACAAGAGCAATTACAGGCAGTTAACTGAAAATGAACTGGCAACCACGTGTTTACTTGCTGCCCACAATTGGTGTCAGGTTTTCCATCTGATGCAAAATGTGCATTTAGAATTGAAACAAACTAGATGACGGGCTCCTACATAAATATTCACTATTACTACCTAAAAATGTTCTTTTCATGTAGCCACAGAAACAAAAAATTAAAGTATGACTTACGCAGTGTTCTCTTCTGAATGTAGCGCAGTTTGCTTGCTGTCCGATACGCGGCAAACCGGATCTGATCAAATTTTTTGGCCTCTACAAAAATGAGCTCAATAAAAATTCATGTAAATGACAGCAGATAATTTAAACCCTGGACTAGAAGAAGAGCATCTCATGGGCTTTGACAGGTTTGCATAAATTTAATCTCTCAGATAAAACAGCTAATATGAAATTTATAGTTACGTCATCAACATATTTGGCAGGGTTGTCAAGTAATTGTTATTGTAATTACATTTGATCATTTTTTTATTACCTAATAATTTACCACTTAGGGTTGTTTTTTGAAATCTTTGTTTATGGCTCCAACAAAAGTTTATGCATAAAACTACTTATTATATAGATGCATTTGACGCAAAACAAGTATCAATAAGCAAATTACTTTTAAATATACTGAACTATTATGAAATAGCTTACTTAATTCGGCTAAGAGCCGACGAAATCCAACAAATGCGGCATTGCTTGTGTCCGAAGCCGTTGTGAATACGGGGAACATCTGAGCTGTTTGCAGCTGATGATGTTGATAGTATGGTTGAGTACGAGGTGGTTGACTTGTCTGAGATGCGGTTAGTATTTGGGTTCCATTCGAGGAGTAAAATAGGTTACTCGTCTGTTCTTTGTTTGTATTTGTGGCCGCAGTTGTAATGGTTGATGCTGAGGGTTGCTGAAAGTCCTGTAAGCCTTGCATTTCAGCTTTGAGGAGTGTTGCTCAAAATATATTAGATCCTAAATTAGGTGTAGGTTCGTTACTGCTTCCCATGATAAAAATGATTGGCCCTGATTAAAATACAATTACTTTTAATCTACATAAAGCTCCGTCAAATAGCATACAAGTACGAATCTCATTAAACGATATTTGAAGAATAAATTTCCACGTAAACCAAAAAAAAGTATGGATTTATTTTGATTAAAATAATGACATAGATAAAGTTGTGCTACTAAATTTTAACTTTGCAACCTTTTTTTGCTATGTGTTTTGGAATTTTGTGCCCATTCTGTGGGAGGGTTAACAACTTAAAATCACTCATACGTGAATTTTACAATTCTGATTGCGTGTACTGCAGAATTGTCTATGAACTCATTAGTTGCATGATGAATCACAAGTGCACATTAGAGAGTAGAAACGACTAAATGCTATAGCGTAGGAACCACAGTCATTGTTACACGTTCTCAAGAAAATGAGGCAGAAACATTAGCTGCATTAATCAACAAAGTCGGTGATCAGAGGCATATTTATGATCAAGTATTTCCTTGCTTGTTTTAAATACTAATACAGAAAAGTCAACATGTAAACACTGATTAAGTAACAAGGTATCCAACGTATCAATTATGTCGAATGTTCTTATATCCAATCCATAAAGCCAGTGAAGTTTCATGTTTCTTAAACCAGAACAAACGTAAATGCAGTTTATATGGAAAAAGGTGCTAGGATAATATGGCGTGACAAGGTCGAGTAACTATTAGGAAAAATGAAAAAAAAAAGATTTTGGCTCATCAAAAAGCAGAGAAAAATGTTTATTTCCCTAAGCCTGGTCTTATATTAAACATTAACAAAGCATTTACAGGTTCATCAGAAAAATACAAAACAGCTTGATTAATAGGAAAATAACTTTTAAACAATCGTAAATTCAGCGTTAGGGTAAAATGTGTAGGTTAGTAATAGAGTACGAAGTCGTTTTTAAACAAACAAGAAAATATAAACAATTAACATAAAAGAGAGGATAAAAATAGCATTAAAAGTAAGCATTTCCTATGGCTATGATTCACATGAAAGTTTCTACAGAATACAGTGACTGAATTTTCGATTTATAGATGGATATAAATAAAAAAAAACAGACGCTAACAAAATACATATCAAAACAACAAAGCTGTTGTTTGCATCTAAAAACACTAATCATGTAGTGTCATGGTACATAAGTTTGATTTACCAGAAAGGTTACAGGTTTAAAAAAAGACTTTTTATTATTTAGTAAAATATATTTAGCCTTAGTCATACTTTAAAGAGACAAAAATCAAAATTAAAAATTCGTCTTATATAATAACTGCATCATAAATCTCACCTTTATAAAATCGTGTTAATCCGATTTTTCAGCGACCTGGACTTCATGTCATTCAAAATAACGGTAGTTTCTAAAAACAAATACAAACAACGTTCAAGGTCAAAGTTGCATAAAACATTTTGATTTTCGCCTAATAACAAGTTTCAAAAAAAACCTTTTGTTTATTTATGTAAACAATGTAATAAAATGAATACTGCTTACATTTTAAATGTTGGTTCATTAATTTAAATAAGACTGAAGGTATGCGAAACGGCAATTTGAAAAATAATACTCCAAAATAGTTTGTTATCCAAATAAAATTATCTCTGTGATTATATAAATGTAATAGGCTTTGAAGAATATTGTGTACACTGAGATTAGTTGATTAACTACTCTCACACTACATGACACATGAATACTCGTATTTTGTTTAATCAAATACAACACAATTTTTTCGCAATTTTGTGAAAAAAATATTTTGCTTGTTCTTGTGCAGTTTCACATATCAATTGAGCAATAAAGCGTGGTTAAATAAAGTTCATTTTTTTGCCTTATTTCAACCTTATTAGTTCACATTTCATCATAAAATTTTAGATGTTCCATGACAAAAATTTATGAGTTGTAGTATGAACAATAACTTTCTCAAATTCTACATGGTGAGCCTGGAAGCTACTAATACGTATTTTAAAATAATTTGTTAATAAACACTTGATAGACAAAGACAACTAAATTAGGTTTAACCGTTATTCAATATTACTTTACCCTTGTCTTTTTGGGATAGAAGGACTTTACGTGAGGGATAAACATGCAGGACTTGGAAAATAAACCTTGAACTCATGATTGAAATACCGAGAGTAGTTAGTGATGCTAAGGAGGTATTGGATTTGTACATTTAAACTTAAGGACACGAAGCAAAAGTATCTATGAAAAAAAGTCGACACAACAGTTTACTCTAACATCAATCCATGGAAAATACAAGCTGATTTTGTTAACGCTTTGCAAACGCCTCAAAACCTCGTAAAACCTAAAGTTTTGATTTAGGCGATCTTTAAGCATTGTTTTAAAAAAAATGTCTTCGAAATCATTTTTTTAAAGTCCATCATGGTTCGAACTCTAAAGCTAGAATCGCAACTGGACCCAATGCAGTAGCTATTAAATGCTTATGGCCTTTTATTTGTTGTGGGCTCCTGCATGTGGTCTTGGACCACGCCGGGGCCACTGAATTAACCCTGGCCTTATTACGCTTCCCTGATACCCGCGATGAAGAAAAAGATTGAAGAGGACGTGGACACAACCGTTTACCTCAGAGCTCAAGCACGTTAGTGTCGTTATGTCGTGTGTGGGGTTTGCGCGTGTATTTTTATAACTTCAGATGCGCTAACATCGAGACCTAGTAGTGAGGACAATCCAAGATGAATATTTGTGTAAATGAGAAGGGAGTTGAGGATCCGCGGGCTGGCGGCATGCCACGAAAAGGGGAACTCTGTGTCGGAGGATGGTGCGACCGAATTAGGGAGTGTGTACAAACACGATCAACAACGTATTTTGACGATGCTGTCAGTTATTTGGATTATACCCAAGTTGCACCAGCTACGTTACTACATTTATAGCATTTAAATGGTCACATTGGCACTAAATTGTGTAAAACGATGCTCATTTCTAAACCCGAGCTGATTTTAATGCCGAAAATAGTTGCCCCATTGGGGACCTTTTTTGTACATCTACGTTTTTTACCTTAAAAAAAAGTGACGCTCTCAAAGGACTATACTTTTGTGCTAATGAATTGCCAAACCCAATTCCCAAAACTTCAGCCTGATATACTGTACATTAACTTGACTGTGAATCCTAGAAGCAACGACGAACAATTCTAATCGGTACTTACTCATAACTGTCCCGAAGTATAGTGTATCGGGGATTCATTTAGACCAGAAAATCGATTTTTGATGATAGCAATTTACTCAATGCCATGGCGACAATGTTGCCAGGCAACTTGAGGTGCCAAGCCATTCTAATAAAGCTGAGGACAACACGATGACCCTCAGCATGGAAATCTTACTTGCAAGAGTGCGGAAAGAGAGACCACCCAAACAAACCGCGTCATTGGACTAGTACCTCAAAAAATAACGTATACAAGGAGACAATTGTAAGAATGTGCATTGATACGGTGATTTCCTTGGGATTACAGGTTTTAAAGGGATGGGAATAGTGGAGTAGCAAGTAGACACGATCACGGTGGTTCGCGACAAAATCTGACTAGATACTTTTAAGGTCAGCTGTGCCTCACGTCGGCACTTTACACTGTTGTCACCGATTCATGGTCAAGGCAATTGCGAAGGATTGTGCCAACAAGCTACTTGAGCAGTAACAAGAACCGAAATCATAATTTGGTTGGAGGTGAGAGGAATGTACTGCGGTAGAGCCTGGCGACGGTCGGTGCCCATTTGTCGAAGAGACTTCGACTCGCAGCCGCAAAGACACCCGAGTGATCGTCGATGGCGTCTGGATCGTTGGGGGAGAACTGGAAGCCTCTTGTGGTGTCGGCCATCGTTCGGACAACACCACCCCGGGCGTGGAGAATGGCCGAGGGCGCACACAAATCCCAGCGTCGGGCTCCCCCCACGTGAATGTACAGATCAGCATTGCCGAGAGCCAGCTCAATCAGCTTATAACCTTAAGAATTTAGAAAAAAACTTAACCAATCAACGCGAAGCTAGATGGATGAGAATACTTTAATATATGCCATCGCATTACGGTGAGATAGGCCTTAAGAAGGTCACATTATTTGGGTTTTTTTAAAGCCTAAACAAAGATTAACCTGATCCACCCGCAGGAATGATCTCAATTGGCGTAGGGCCAAACGCCTCTTGAACTTTATCACCCAAATGCGGGGCAGTGTGCGAGCGTGAGACGAGGACTCGGACGGGTGTTGTGGGGCGATTCACGGCGCCTGGCACATTTTGTAAGTTCACGGATAACTGCCCACCCATTGAAGTCCAATCTACAAAGTAACAGTTATGAGACAGTTTTACAGCAAAAAATGCACTTTAGGAAACGAAACTAGGCGCGTGGATAAGCAAAAAGCGAATTTTCGCAATCAACGGTGTTTAGGGTTTCGAAGTTAGTTTTCACATAGCAGTACGCAGGTGACTTTAAATAACGGCTACCCAAATATTTTAAGCAATCTCTACTACTGTCCGCAACAATACTTAAAAATAATAAGTATTGAAACCGATAAAATTAAATGCTTGTTAGAAGTAATTGAAGTTGATGGAAATAATTCTCGCATAGGTTGGAGCTTTGTAAAACAGAATACGATAGTAAAAAGCAATCAAAGTAACTACGTACACGTTGAGTTAAGAAAAGGGAAGTGAACAACCCCAAACACCGGCTCGCCGTGGATGGACGCGCACACCATGACCGAAACATACTGGAGTAGATTTTCTGAAAAGAACAAATCAACACAGCAAATTAACACAACACACTACGCACACGCAAAAGAACCGTGTGTGTCCACGTAAGGTACCGAAAATCAAGCATTAACTGCGTAATTACAACACAAACTGAAATTTGTACAGAGGAATACTCGAATTTGGACCATGAAGGTCCTTGACCAAAACAGCAAAGCCAGGAAGTGAGTTGTATCTGACAGGCAAATCACAAGTCCACAAATATATGTAGCAGAGGAAGCGTAAAAAAGTGCAAGAAGGTGAAAAGCAAAAAATCGAGGCGCGACGGACTGAGGGCGTCAATTTTGGGAGGATGTATCTCAGTTTGCATAGTCGTTCATCAGAAGAACAATGAAACTACTGATTTTAGACAAAAGGCCGTCCCTAGTGTTCGCAACAAGACGAACTCAAAGGCATAGGCATGATTTTAAACAGTGTAGGTCACTGTTCGTGGTTTTGAAGAAATTGCCTCACAGACGAGAAGTATAGATAATGTGCCCAACACTACGCAGACAATCGCTTCAGTGAAATGCACTGTGGGACTACAGCAGTTTGAGTGATCTTTGAAGAGCATTAACTACTTTTTGTTTGCTCTCCAAAACGCCTGATTTGATATCGAGGATTGGATAACGGGTACAAGCACAGCCAGAGACCAAATCAAACGAGGGATATTTAAACTAATGGTCTAGTACACAAGCCGCAATAAGTTCGCACCACACCGATCTCAATCTCTTCAGGCCACGAAGTAGCTCTGACTATGCACTTTCATTAATATTTATAAGGTATTTCAACAGGCACCTCGCCAATATTTCCACCGAAAATTGAGGTTACATTCATGTGAAAATGGGACCTATGTTTTTTTTTCACAAAGAGGCAAATGTTAACAGAATAGCTAGATGAAACAAACCCCAATGTTCATTACAAATTACAAATAAATAGAGAAAAAATTTGGTACCACTGGACGTTGTCACATCTGTAATGCAGTTACTGACTTACATTTTAAGTATTTGTTGTAAGATAGTGTAATTAGGGTTCGGTTAAATCTGCCTGTGCGCACGTGCTGCTTGAAGAAGTAAACTAAAGCACTCTTTTCAGTTAATACTAACGACAGTCCAATTAGATAAGGACCCTGCTAGGGTAATTCCCAACATTACTTAACTATGGCTCCGTAGAATAGACTGTTGGAGATGAAAAGTTACAAGAAAAAAACGGAGACACACCGCTGAATTCTTGCGTGGCGTCGAGTGGATCCACCCAGAAGGAGAGCTGTCGCAGGTGCAGGAACAGGTCCTGCTCTCGCAGCTGGGACAGCAGCACTCTGCGCCTCTCAGCGGCTTCGGTGTCGCTGAGCGAACTTGCCATGGCAACCGCCAGCGCCGAGTGGCTCGGCAGTTCGCGCTCCTCGGACCTGACTTGTGACTAAACCGTTAGGGGAAGTAGAAAAAAATGTGCGTAACTAGTGCGCAACAGGGCGCTTTGACTTCCCGAAAGAGATGTCAAGGCCTCAGCACCGAAGCAATGAAACTACTTATCTGCGTGAAACACATGAGTAGAAGAATGTAATTCGCAGTGCCTAATTAAGCTTCCTAACCCCGCAAATCCAACATCCGGCCATGATAACAAGTAAATGCTATTTTCGTTGAACATTTAGGAACAAAAGGAAGTCAAAATTAACTGTCGGGTCTTCCTGTTGCTGTTGTACTGGCCTACTACTTTCCTTGATTTATTATAAGACAACTCTTAGACAGTGATCGAGGCAAACAACTGGACATGCTTTGCCTCGAAAACTAAACCAGGATCTGCATACACATCAAAAACAGAAATTTAATAATAATAATAAAGTGGAACTAGCTAATCCCCTTTACCTCTAAACTAAAAAAGCTTATGGAATAAAGAGAATCCGACAAAGCAACAGGTCCATTGATTGGCACTGCATCGCTCTACTAGTTTTCTTGTAATTTTCAAATGATTTTATAGGCAAAGTGCATCAGTTTAAGTGAATAAAAAATGCAATTAACGAACATGTTATTTCGTGCAGTTTTGATGGAAAGAATAAAAGTAAATTTTTGAATAAACTGAGGGAATAGTAAAATTTGGAGGAAGTACATAAAGTGATACTGCGTTTTGCCTTCAAACGACTACATAAACGATTTGCCTTCGAAAATGTTCTCGATAAAATTGAAATTCAGGTTGATTGGAGGAGTGTGGATGAAAATCACTCTAGACAAGCGCAAAGCAGTCCCTGTCTGATCACAATGAGAGGTTATTTGCAACATTCGTAAACAGATTTGAGTCATGAATAGAAAATCCAACTTCCTTCTTTGGATTGATCTAACCCTGTTTTGGTGTGATTTTTTAGAGTACTTACAAAATGACAAACGTTCTAATGAGGCCTGCAAATAGCTGCATTCGCATCACTTTTCCCAACAAAGTACCTGTCGCACAATGGCAGAAATAATTTGCTTGGAAACTATAGGAGAAAAAACCCCCTTTTGTTGCGTCCTTTGTTTCTTATGCATAGTGCTGGATTTCTCCAGTCGACCTTACCGACGAATTGTCTAATATCTACGGGGATTCCGGATATAAATGCATTTTGTGCGCTTAATTATATTAGTCAAGTTCACACGCATTCTGTGCCTTTTTGTACCCAGTAGACCCCGCGAGAAGGCATTGATGCGGAGAATTGAATTTGATCAATAGGGTCGTTATGGTTGATTGCCTATAAACCACCTTAATGGGTGCTGCAGTCTTCTTGTCGGCGTAATTAGCCGTTGTAATGGCACTTTAGCCACGATTATCATTTCATGCGAATTCCTTCTGAAAATTGACAGTTTATAAACCAAATTTTCAAACAGATCAAGAATGACTTACAGAAATATCGGGTCGCAGCAATTTAAGACGCCGAACGATGCAATAACCAGAAACCAAATCCGCTTCGGTGACAACTTCCTGACTGGTTGCACCACTAGAAGTATCTAGTTTGAGGAGGGATGATTTAGTACGCGATTTCAGGTGACCCATCGACAGATTATGCATCTTTTTGATGGCGCTTCCAGCTTCCTCGACAGCAGAAACAACGGCCACGAAAATAGACCGGACGCTCACTACGTCTGGGTTAATTTCATAGTCGGCTCGGCTGGAAGGACTCGCGCCATTTGAGAGAAGAAAAAGTACGAATGTTACGGCACCGACAACGAGGACAAATATTCCCTTCTTTGTCAATGAAATCTGAACCATGGGATTCTGAAAAAGATATATGTACATAAAAAACCGATGAATCGGCTGACCAAATGGTAAGTTTTATGAAGACTCCTTAAGAAAGTACAGGCAATGCAACAGAAATTGTAGGACATTTTGGGTCAAATTACCTGTGAATTTTTAGGAGTTGTTTCTGGCCTTTTAGTAATACATAGTTTGACCAATGACTGTAAGTGCCTGCAACCTGCAAAAACCTACAGCACTGTCGTTGGTACGAACAACGATCCAACCTCTACCTTCCCATGACACTCATAAAAATCGCCTGATAATTTAATGATCAAAATAAACTAAGTGGAGATGAAGCAGCTCAGAATAAGTGGGATTGAAACTACTTTCTAACAGACCAAGACAGCACGACTCAAGATGTTTAATAACTCGATCTTGAAAAAAAAAACACCAATAGTTTAAAAGTATCGCAGACACCAAACATAAGTCCACTAATGCGATTATTAGGCGCACATTCCAATCATAGGTCAAAAGATTCATCCTTGTCATTCTTTTGTATTTATTGATACATTTTGCAGGGACGCATAATATTGCGTCGGCCTTCAAATCGCAAAAGCTGTCAGCAGAAACAACGATGTGTTACGATTGTGGGGTACCCAAGTCTCGAGACCAATACACCTAAATAAACAGGCCACATTTACTGAGATCATAGTCAGATTTCCGCTAATTATTTATTAAAATTTGTAACATTCTAAGAGATCTGCAAGACAATTCATTGACGCGATTGATATAAGGGTATATTTAGCTAAACGTCCACAAATGAACAAAGTACTGTTTATGTAGACATAAGAGCAAAAGGACTTAGCAACCACTATTGCCGACAAGAAAAGAAAATCTACTATTCATACAACTTAGAGTTTAGACACCGTAAATATTGAAACTCAGCCCCAGAGCGTTGATTTAGCATTAACTGACAGCAGAATGCATTTAAGAAGGCAATAGACAGGTCGGCCAATTTGAAGGCCAAACATTATAATGAGATAAACATTGGCAATTTACAGCTGCAAAATAATTGATCCAGAGGGGGCTAATACCAATCGAAAGTAAAAAAATTGGAAAAATACAGACAAGCTACTCAAAAGTAACCCAAAATTGTAAAAGTGTATAACACACCAGTTAGGTATCGGCAAAACTGGAGGAACGTTGACTTCCATTGGCTAGTTACATTCTCTCAAAAGTGCGAATAAAAATAAGGTGTTTTTTTTTGGTCGACTAAAACAATCAAATTGATGTGATTAAGCCGCACAACTTTTATTGCAAATATAAAGAAACTTTAAACCAAATACGGTAACATTTTTATACATCAAACATGATGCTTACGAAAATTCTTGAATAATTTTTCATAAACTTATAATAAACCGAATAATTGCTTGCATTGGCATTAATTTCAGTGTTTAATTAGTTACCAATTTGTAGGGGATCCAGCATTTTATTAGACGTCTCATTGCTTGTTAGGATTGTGTATGCAGTCATTTTAACCACGCCACTCCAATGGGTGAGTCAACCACGGAATCATACTGACAGCCCCATTTGCTTTCATCCACAAGGTCACGGTCATCCTTGACTTATATAAGTAGGTACATTTCTACAGATCACTGGGCCTTTGGCTAAGACGATAAAAGCTCTCTGCACGAGGTCTTGTCTGGTCTTGCATTGGCTTGGGAAGTTTGGTTCTTGTGTCATAGAAGGGATCTCCGTACCGGTTTTTTTGAGTCTATGTTTTCTTAGTTACACCAAACGTAACACAATCAAGAGCCATTTTGTATCATCAAATATGCATATTTATCCGTTTAGAACTTGTGATTATATAAAGTAGATAAAGTCCATAAACGAAATTCTTTGCGTATAATATGCGATTTGAAAATAAAATTTTCAAAAAACTTCAAGTGTAGATCAAATATTTGCAATTTCTACCATGCTGTTTGTAATATACAATTATATCAATACACCCGGAATAATAAATATATGCATTTTATGATAATCTAAAAAAATATTTTTCTTAGGCGTTAAAATATTAATGGTACACTTTGAGGGATCCAAAGTCTAAACGTAATTTTATATCTTTAGTGAGCAATTCATAAATTGTTGTGTAAATTACACCAATGTAAAAGATCCTAACAATCATGCGTTAATGCGATCAGGCACGCTCCCAATAATATTGGGAAAAAACATTTCTGCTTTGAACTCAAATGTTGTCATCTACATGCACTTATGTACCTCGTTTAATATATCAGTTCTTTGCGATTAAGTGGCTTTCGTAGTTCCATTATAATTTTTTGAGGGCCCCGGCATATTGTCGTGATCCGCGCCGGGATCACTGCGATAATCTACGCAAAGTACGTTACCCTGTGTTCCCGCGAAAATAAAGAAGACCGGAGTGGAGAAGCCATAACCGTCTACTAGACCACTCAACCAAGTTGTGTCGTGTACAATTACGGTTGAGTGGACATGTACAAAACGAAACACAGGCGTCTGTGAAGTCACATGACTAAAACGGGTGGTGGTGGGACATGCAGAGTGGTTAACGAACCAGTGGCCTCCCGTGACTGATGGGCAGGTTGTGAAAATGGGGGACGTGTGCTGGAAGCTGCGAGCACTAGGTTACTGGACATGATTCAACACGAATCCCTACATATTATTTCAAATAATGTGACGTCTGCGTTTTCGGCATTTTTTCTTATCCCGAGGTGTTACATAGCCTTCTAGTTTTCATGAGATTGTGCTTGACAGAAATTTACGGCTCGCATGGTATTTCTTGTCCTTCTTTTATTTAATAATTTCAGATGTCTTTACCTGACCTTATAGTGCTTCATCATAAACTTGACCAAAGTTCACTGACAAACACGCTTCACTGCAGTTTGCATTAGGCTTACTTACAATTCGCATTGAACTCTGTTTTCTATTTAATTTTGAAGAACATGTAGTGGACACCTCACACACTTGGCAAGAGTCTGAATCAGTTGTGAACTACAACTGACCACTTAAAACTGATAAGATCAGCATCCTTGCCTGTGCATTAAAGTATTTAAATGCCTTTTTTGGCCTTTTATAATTAGTCTAATACTGTAGATGTATTTCGAAACCAAGATGTTTTTGAATTGGTTCATTTTCAAAACTTTTGCATTTATACATCTAACTTGTAGTTTTTATCCGATCTCTCTTAAAACACCTTTTTTGACGACTCGCAACAGCTTGAAATAACAGGGAAATAACGGGCGACAGCAGATGCAACTATGTTCCCGAGTCTGTTTGGCAAAGTACTTCATTGCAAATACGTGATAACTGATTGTCAATGGCGCGTATCGAAATAAGGTTTGAGTTAGTGACACCAGTTTAAACTGCAAACAAGCTGTAGTGACTAGAGGATTTAGCACTACCTTACAACCCTCTAGTTAACAGCCCGTAGCTACCCGAGGATAGGAAAAAGGAGGCGACAGAGAACACGACCGTTTATTAGAGTTGAACCAGCCAAGTGGCTTTGTGTGCGTATGAGCACGCGTGCGTAACAGGCAAATGCTGACAAAAATAAATAACAAAAGAGGATGAGTCATCGCTACACACGGGCCTTCATGCACGCACACTCGCGCGGGGCGGCTGTCAGTCCATTACAAATATTCCCCGCCAAGTGTTAGCTGTGAAACAGTAAACACTCGACAATAGGTGGACTGAATCAGCAAAGCCGACAACGGGTAACAAGGGTAGGT